>OY740781.1:6695990-6713490 GCA_963514005.1 Raja brachyura
GTACAGTTCCAGCCCAGCCAGATACAACACTGCATCATTCTCAGAGAATCATCACCAAAGTCTTTAATGTTCAAGATAGCCACAAAATGCTGGAGTAACTCAGCGGGTCAGGCAGCATCCCTGGAGAGAAGGAATGGGCGATGTTTCTTCAGACTGAGAGTCAGGGGAGAGGGAGACACAGAGATATGGAAGGGCAAGGTGTGAAAACAAGACATCAAAGGGGACGAATGTCAAGGAAAATGTGGAATAGATCTTTGTTAGCTATGGGAAGGTGACAACGAGGCATATAAACATAGAATGTAATCAGGGACAGTCAAACTAGTCGGAGCTGGCAGAACTGTCATATAGAAACATAGAAATTAGGTCATTCGGCCCTTCGAGCCTTCACCGCCATTCAATATGATCATGGCTGATCATCCAACTCAGTATCCTGTACCTGCCTTCTCTCCATACCCTCTGATCCCCTTTGCCACAAGGGCCACATCTAACTCCCTCTTAAATATAGCCAATGAACTGGCCTCAACTACCTTCTGTGGCAGAGAATTCCACAGATTCACCACTCTCTGTGTAACAAATGTTTTCCTCATCTCGGTCCTAAAGGAATTGCCCCTTATCCTTAAGCTGTGACCCCTTGTCCTGGACCTCCCCAACATCGGGAACAATCTTCCTGCATCTAGCCTGTCCAACCCCTTAAGAATTTTGTAAGTTTCTATAAGATCCCCTCTCAATCTCCTAAATTCTAGAGAGTATAAACCGAGTCTATGCAGTCTTTGTTCATAAGGCAGTTCTGACATCCCAGGAATCAGTCTGGTGAACCTTCTCTGCACTCCCTCTATGGCAATAATGTCCTTCCTCAGATTTGGAGACCAGAACTGTACGCAATACTCCAGGTGTGGCCTCACCAAGACCCTGTACAACTGAAGTAGAACCTCCCTGCTCCTATACTCAAATCCTTTTGCTATGAAAGCTAACATACCATTCGCTTTCTTCACTGCCTGCTGTACCTGCATGCCTACTTTCAATGACTGATGTACCATGACACCCAGGTCATGCTGCATCTCCCCTTTTCCTAATCGGCCACCATTTATATAATAGTCTGTTTTCCTATTTTTGCCACCAAAGTGGATAACCTCACATTTATCCACATTATACTGCATCTGCCAAACATTTGCCCACTCACCCAGCCTATCCAAGTCACCTTGCAGTCTCCTAGCATCTTCCTCACAGCTAACACTGCCCCCCAGCTTAGTGTCATCCGCAAACTTGGAGATATTGCCTTCAATTCCCTCATCCAGAACATTAATGTAATCATTAATATGCTGAGAGAATGGAGCAGCAGGGCTTGTACACTCTGGAGTTTAGAAGGATGAGAGGGGATCTCATTGAAACATATATACACAGGGAGTCCGCTGGGGTGTGAGCTGCCCAAGCGAAATATGAGGTGCTGCTCCTCCAATTAGCGCTGGGCCTCACTCTGACTGTGGAGGAGGCCCAGGACAGAAAGGTCAGTGTGGGAATGGGAGGGGGAATTAAAGTGTTAAAGCCATTTCGAATGGAGATGAGGAAAAACGTTTTCGCACAGAGAGTTGTGAATCTTCCTAATTTGAGGAAGGACATTCTTGTTATTGAGGGAGTGCAGCGTAGGTTCACAAGGTTAATTCCCGGGATGGCGGGACTGTCATATGCTGTGAGAATGGAGCGGCTGTGTTTGTCCACTCCGGAATTTAGAAGGATGAGAGGGGATCTCATTGGAACATATAAGATCGTTAAGGGTTTGGACACGCTAGAGGCAGGAAACATGTTCCCGATGTTGGGGGAGTCCAGAACCAGGGGCCACACAGTTTTGGTCTCGACCCGAAACGTCGCCTATCTCCATCGCTCCTTAGATGCTGCTGCACCCGCTGAGTTTCTCCAGTTTTTTGTGTAACCCTTAAGAATAAGGAGTAAGCCATTTAGAACGGAGACGAGGAAACACTTTTTCTCACAGAGAGTGGTGAGTCTGTGGAATTCTCTGCCTCAGAGGGCGGTGGAGGCCGGTTCTCTGGATGCTTTCAAGAGAGAGCTAGATAGGGCTCTTAAAGATAGCGGAGTCAGGGGATATGGGGAGAAGGCAGGAACGGGGCACTAAGTGTGGATGATCAGCCATGATCACATTGAATGGCGGTGCTGGCTCGAAGGGCCGAATGGCCTACTCCTGCACCTATTGTCTATCGTCTATTGTTCCCCTCAATTTGCGCTGGGCCTCACTCTGACAATGGAGGAGGCCCAGGACAGAGAGGTCAGTGTTTAACGTGTTTAGCAGCCGGGAGATCAGGTAGGTCTTGGTCTGGTAGATATTTAATGTCTACTTAGCTTCCACTTAGATGGAGTTTCGGGTGTGTGGCTACGAAGCACACCATCCATCTAGGCATTTATCACACTAGCCCTGTGCCTTCATGTCCCACCATCCATACATCTCTCTCACCTCTTTCTGTATCCATTCATCATTCTGTCTCTCCCCCTCTTTATTTCCATCTGCTGATCCGTATCTCCATTTAAGTTCCCCACATATCTCCGGGTAACCTTCTATTCATCATTGTCCCTGTCCCGGTCCGCCCGTCTCCGTCTGCCTTCCTCTTCACCTTCTGGGAGCGTTGAACGAGCTACCAGTTTCCTGCACTTGCTTCAGTCAGCGATTAGTTTATTTAATCACACTGCGCTGAGCTGGTGACGGGGTGGGAGAGCGTGAGTGACTCTGTGCTCTTTCAATTGATTTCTCAGGTGTAATTAATATATTGTACAGATCTCGACAAAACAGTCTGTGCAGGTCAATAGCCCTGTGGCCCCAGTGTGTTTGCGCGTTTGTGTGTGTGTGTGTGCGCGTTTGAGTGTTTGTGTGCATTTGCGTGCACGCGCTCGCGTGTGTGTATGTGTGTGTTAATGTGTGTGTGTATGTGTGCGCTTGTGTGCACGTGCTCGTGCGTATGTATATGTGTGTGTGTGTGTGCACACGCGCTTTTATGTATGTGTTTGTGTGTGTGGGTGCGTGTGTGTTTGTGTGTGCGCTTGTGTGCAGGCGTTCGTGTGTGTGTTAATGTGTGTGTATATGTGTGTGTGCGCTAGTGTGTACACGCTTGTGTGTGTGATATTGTGTGTGTATATGTGTGTATGCGCTTGTGTGTGCATTTGTGTGCACGTGATCGTGCGTGTGTATATGTGTGTGTGTGTGTGCTTGTGTGTGCATTTGTGTGCATGTGCTCGTGCGTGTGTATATGTGTGTGTGTGTGCTTGTGTGTGCATTTGTGTGCATGTGCTCGTATGTGTGTATATGTGTGTGTGTGCGCTTGTGTGCATGCGCTTGTGTGTGTGTTAATGTGTGTGTTCGCTTGTGTGCATGCGCTTGTGTGTGTGTTATTGTGTGTGTTCGCTTGTGTGTGCATGTGCTCGTGCATGTGTATATGTGTGTGTGTGCGCGCGCTTTTATGTGAGTGTTTGTGTATGTGTGTGCATGTGTGCTTGTGTGTGCGCGCTCGTGTGTGTGTTAATGTGTGTGTATATGTGTGTGCATTTGTGTGCACGTGCTCGTGCGTGTGTATATGTGTGTGTGTGTGTGTGTACGCAATTGTCAGAGTCAGTGAATCATCCAGCGTGGAAACAGGCCCGTTTCGGGCCTACAATTTCACATCTAGATTTTATACCAAGCCAATTAATCGTCACACCTGCACGTCTCCGGAGTGTGGGAAGAAACCAAAGGTCTCGGAGAAAACCCACACAGGTCACGGGGAGAGCGTGCAAACTCCGTATAGACAGCACCCATAGTCAGGAGCAAACCCGGGCCTGTGGCGCCGTGAGGCAGCGACTAACCCGTTTCTTAATGTAAAATATATTTAACACTCAGGGTCTTGCTGTTTAATAATTGGTTGTGTTAACTTGGATTTTCACTGTGCCTTCAAGGCCTTCAGAATGCCCCAAAGTGCTTTACAGCAAACAATATTTGTAGCCAGTCATGTAATATAGTAAATGCATCTGCTCATTTACACTGGAGTCACAGAGCCATGGAGTTAGACAGCTTCGAAACTGGCTCGTCGGCCCAACTTGCCCACACCGGCCAACATGTCGCATCTACACTAGTCACACCTGCCTGCGTTTGGCCCATATCCCTCCAAACCTGTCCCATCCATGTACCTGTCTAACAGGATCTATGGAGCGAAGGAGGTAGGCAACGTTTCGGGCCGAAACCCTTCTTCAGACTGATGGGGGGGGGGGGGGGGGGTGGGGGGGGAGGCGGGGGGAAGAAAGGAAAAAGGAGGAGGAGGAACCCCAGGGCTGAGAGAGAGGTGGGAAGGGGAGGAGGCAGCCAGGGTTAACGGAATTGAGAAAATTAAATGTTCAAGCCCAGAGGATGCAGACTCCCCAAGCGGAATATGAGGTGCTGTTCCTCCAACTTGCGGTGTTGCTCACTCTGGCCGTGGAGGAGGCCCAGGACCGAGAGGTCGGATACGGAATGGGAGGGGGAGTTGAAGTGCTGAACCACTGGGAGGTCGGGTTGGTTAATGCGGACCGAGCGGAGGTGTTGGGCGAAACGATCGCCCAGCCTTGAAGAACCTTCGATTTTCCAGCATCTGCAGTTCCTTCTTAAAATACCTGCGATAGTCCCTGCCTCAACTGCATCCTCCAGCAGCTCGTACAATATACCCACCACCCTTTGTCTGACAATGAAACGCCCTCAGGTTCCTATTAAATCATTTCCCCCTTCACCTTTAACCTAAGTCCTCTGCTTCTCTATTCCCCAACTCTGGGCAAGAGACTCTGTGCCTTTATTAAATCTATTCCTTTCAATAATTTGCACATTCTATAAAATCACCCCTCATCCTCCAGCGATCCAAGGAATAGAGTCCCAGCCTACTCCACTTTGGTGGCAAAAACATGAGGGTAGACTATTATCTGAATGGTGGCCGATTAGGAAAAGGGGAGATGCAACGAGACCTGGGTGTCATGGTACACCAGTCATTGAAAGTAGGCATGCAGGTGCAGCAGGCAGTGAAGAAAGCGAATGGTATGTTAGCTTTCATAGCAAAAGGATTTGAGTATAGGAGCAGGGAGGCTCTACTGCAGTTGTGCAGGGTTTTGGTGAGGCCACACCTGGAGTATTGCGTACAGTTTTGGTCTCCAAATCTGAGGAAAGACATTCTTGCCATAGAGGGAGTACAGAGAAGGTTCACCAGACTGATTCCTGGGATGTCAGGGCTTTCATATGGGGAAAGACTGGATAGACTCGGCTTGTACTCGCTGGAATTTAGAAGATTGAGGGGGGATCTTATAGAAGCTTACAAAATTCTTAAGGGGTTGGACAGGCTAGATGCTGGAAGATTGTTCCCGATGTTGGGGGAGTCCAGAACAAGGGGTCACAGTCTCAGGATAAGGGGGAATTCCTTTAGGACCGAGATGAGAAAAACATTCTTTACACAGAGAGTGGTGAGTCTCTGGAATTCTCTGCCACAGAGGGTAGTTGAGGCCAGTTAATTGGCTATATTTAAGAGGGAGTTAGATGTGGCCCTTGTGGCTAAAGGGATCAGGGGGTATGGAGAGAAGGCAGGTACGGGATACTGAGTTGGATGATCAGCCATGATCACATTGAATGGCGGTGCAGGCTCGAAGGGCCGAATGGCCTACTCCTGCACCTATTTTTCTATGTTTCTATGTTTCTACTCAACCTCTCCCTATAGCTCACACCCTCGTGTCCTGGCAACATCCTCATACATTTTCTCGGCCCCCCTTTCCAGTTTGACAATGTGTTTCCTGTAACATGGTGCCCACAACTGACCACGATGCCCCAAAGGCGTCCTCACCAGGGTTGTATACAACTGCAACATGACCTCCCAATTTTCCATCTTCCAGCTTCCTTAATCAGGAACCTATTGTCTATTGCCTATTGTCTATTGATGCAGATGATAAAATGTAACAGTCCCAGCATCGAACCCTGAGGTACACCACACCTACCCCTAAATCAGCCTGAAAAAGGGTCCTGACCCAAATGATTGCCTGTCCATCCGTCTTCTCCGGGGGTACTGCCTGACCTGCTGAGTTACTCCAGCACTTTGTATCTTTATCTGACTCACCTTAGAGGCCTACCTGATCTCCTGATGGCCAAACAGGTTCATTCCTCTTCCCATTCATAGAAACATAGAAACATATAAATTAGGTGCAGGAGTAGGCCATTCGGCCCTTCGAACCTGCACCGCCATTCAATATGATCATGGCTGATCATCCAACTCAGTACCCCGTACCTGCCTTCTCTCCATACCCCCTGATCCCCTTAGCCACAAGGGCCACATCTAACTCCCTCTTAAATATAGCCAATAAACTGGCCTCAACTACCCTCTGTGGCAGAGAGTTCCAGAGACCCACCACTCTCTGTGTGAAAAAAGTCCTTCTCATCTCGGTCCTAAAGGAGGGTTACACAAAAAGCTGGAGAAACTCAGCGGGTGCAGCAGCATCTACGGAGCGAAGGAGATAGGCGACGTTTCGGGTCGAGACCCTTCTTCAGACCTTTAACACTCGGTCCTAAAGGAGTTCCCCCTTATCCTTAAGCTGTGACCCCTTGTCCTGGACTTCCCCAACATCGGGAACAATCTTCCTGCATCTAGCCTGTCCAACCCCTTAAGAATTTTGTAAGTTTCTATAAGATCCCCTCTCATTCTCCTAAATTCTAGAGAGTATAAACCGAGTCTATGCAGTCTTTGTTCATAAGACAGTCCTGACATCCCAGGAATCAGTCTGGTGAACCTTCTCTGCACTCCCTCTCTGCACTGCACTTCCCGTACTGAGTTTTTCTGTCCTGGGCCTCGTCTATTGCCACAATTACCCTACACACACATTGGAGCAACAGCACCTCACATTTCGCTTGGGCAGCTTACAACTCAGTGGCATGAATATGGATTCTCTCATTTGAATAACATTTGCATCCCCTCGGTCTCTGTTCCTCTCCTGCCTTAGTCATTGCACATGGACTTCAGTAAGGCGTTCATCAGGGTTCCGCATGGTAGGCTGCTCTGGAAGGTTAGATCGTGTGGGATCCAAGGAGAGACAGCTGAATGGATAACAAATTGGCTCCATGGAAGGAAGCAGAGGGTGATGGTGGAAGGTTGCTTCTCAGACTGGTGGCCTGTGACTAGTGGTGTGCCTCAGGGTTCGATGCTGGGACTGTTACATTTTGTCATCTGCATCAATAGACAATAGGCAATAGGCAATAGGTGCAGGAGTAGGCCATTCGGCCCTTCGAGCCAGCACCGCCATTCAATGTGATCATGGCTGATCATCCACAATCAGTACCCCGTTCCTGCCTTCTCCCCATATCCCCTGACTCCGCTATCTTTAAGAGCCCTATCCAGCTCTCTCTTGAAAGTATCCGGAGAACCGGCCTCCACTGCCCTCTGAGGCAGAGAATTCCACAGACTCACCACTCTCTGTGAGAAAAAGTATTTCCTCGTCTCCGTTCTAAATGGCTTACCCCTTATTCTTAAACTGTGGCCCCTGATTCTGGACTCCCCCAACATCGGGAACGTGTTTCCTGCCTCCAGCGTGTCCAAGCCCTTAATAATCTTATATATTTCAATAAGATATCCTCTCATCCTTCTAAACTCCAGAGTGTACAAGCCCAGCCGCTCCATTCTGTCAGCATATGACAGTCCCGCCATCCCAGGAATTAACCTTGTAAATCTACGCTGTACTCCCTCAATAGCAAGAATGTACTTCCTCAAATTAGGGGAGCTAAACTGCACACAATACTCCAGGTGTGGTCTCACTAGGGCCCTGTACAACTGCAGAAGGAATGATTTGGATGAGGACATACAGTGCAAGACAAGCTGGTTTGCTGAACATACAAAAGTTTTGCAGACAGTGAAGATGGTTGTGAATGATTGCAGCAGGATCTGGATCGATTGGCCAGGTGGGCGGAGGAATGGTTGATGGAATTTAATACAGAGAAGTGTGAGGTGTATCGTTTTGGGACGTCGAACAAGGGCAGGACCTACACAATGAATGATAGGCCTCTGGGTAGTGTTGTAGAGCAGAGGGATCTAGGAGTACAGGTGCATGGTTCCGTGAACCATGGGAATGGGAACCATTCCTGGGATGTCAGGACTTTCATATGAGGAAAGATTGGATAGACTCGGCTTGTACTCGCTGGAATTTAGAAGATTGAGGGGGGATCTTATAGAAACTTACAAAATTCTTAAGGGGTTGGACAAGCTAGATGCTGGAAGATTGTTCCCGATGTTGGGGGAGTCCAGAACAAGGGGTCACAGTCTAAGGATAAGGGGGAATTCCTTTAGGACCGAGATGAGGAAAACATTCTTTACACAGAGAGTGGTGAGTCTCTGGAATTCTCTGCCACAGAAGGTAGTTGAGGCCAGTTCATTGGCTATATTTAAGAGGGCGTTAGATGTGGCACTTGTGGCTAAAGGGATCAGGGGGTATGGAGAGAAGGCAGGTACGGGATACTGAGTTGGATGATCAGCCATGATCACATTGAATGGCGGTGCAGGCTCGAAGGGCCGAATGGCCTACTCCTGCACCTATTTTTCTATGTTTCTATGTTTCTATGAAGGTCGAGTTGCAGGTAGATAAGGTGGTGAAAAAGGCGTTTGGCACTTTGGCCTTCATCAGCCAGATTATTGAGTATAGAAGTTGGGAGGTCATGTTGCAGATGTACAGTGGCTTGAAAAGTTTTCATACCCCTTGAACTTTTCCACATTTTGTCACGTTACAACCACAAACGTAAATGTATTTTATTGGGATTTTATGTGATAGACCAACACAAAGTGGCGCATAATAGTGAAGTGGAAGGAAAATGATACATGGTTTTCAAATTATTTTACAAATAAAAAACTGAAAAGTGTGGCATGCAAAAGTATTCAGCCCCCTTTACTCTGATACCCCTAAATAAAATCCAGTGCCACCAATTGCCTTCAGAAGTCACCTAATTAGTAAATAGAGTCCACTTGTGTGTAATCTAATCTCAGTATAAATACAGCTGTTCTGAGAAGGTCTCAGAGGTTTGTTAGAGAACATTAGTGAACAAACAGCATCATGAAGCCCAAGGAACACACCAGACAGGTCAGGGATAAAGTTGTGGAGAAGTTTAAAGCAGGGTTAGGTTATAAAAAAATATCCCAAGCTTTGAACATCTCACGGAGCACTGTTCAATCCATCATCCGAAAATGGAAAGAGTATGGCACAACTGCAAACCTACCAAGACATGGCCGTCCACCTAAACTGACAGGCCGGGCAAGGAGAGCATTGATCAGAGAAGCAGCCAAGAGGCCCATGGTAACTCTGGAGGAGCTGCAGAGATCCACAGCTCAGGTGGGAGAATCTGTCCACAGGACAACTATTAGTCGTGCACTCCACAAATCGGGCCTTTATGGAAGAGTGGCAAGAAGAAAGCCATTGTTGAAACAAAGCCATAAGAAGTCCCGTTTGCAGTTTGCCACAAGGCATGTGGGGGACACAGCAAACATGTGGAGGAAGGTGCTCTGGTCTGATGAGACCAAAATTGAGGTTTTTGGCCTAAATGCAAAATGCTATGTGTGGCGGAAAACTAACACTGCACATCACCCTGAACACACCATCCCCACTGTGAAACATGGTGGTGGCAGCATCATGCTGTGGGGATGCTTTTCTTCAGCAGGGACAGGGAAGCTGGTCAGAGTTGATGGGAAGATGGATGGAGCCAAATACAGGGCAATCCTGGAAGAAAACCTGTTAGAGTCTGCAAAAGACTTGAGACTGGGGCGGAGGTTCACCTTCCAGCAGGCCAACGACCCTAAACATACAGCCAGAGCTACAAGGGAATGGTTTAGATCAAAGCATATTCATGTGTTAGAATGGCCCAGTCAAAGTCCAGACCTAAATCCAATTGAGAATCTCTGGCAAGACTTGAAAATTTCTGTTCACAGACGCTCTCCATCGAATCTGACTGAGGTTGAGCTATTTTGCAAAGAATAGGCAAAGATTTCAGTCTCTAGATGTGCAAAGCTGGTAGAGATATACCCCAAAAGACTTGCAGCTGTAATTGCAGCGAAAGGCGGTTCTACAAAGTATTGACAGGGAGGTTGAGCACAGGGCTAACAACCCTGTCTCGTAAAACAAATATGTTACGGAAACAGCAACTGAAGGAATCAACACTACTGGACGTGCGGACTTCCAGGACCACCTGACATGGGGTAGTATACATAGACAATAGACAATTGGTGCAGGAGTAGGCCATTCAGCCTCTTCGAGCCAGTACCACCATTCAATGTGATCATGGCTGATCATCCCCAATCAGTACCCCGTTCCTGCCTTCTCCCCGTATCCCCTGACTCCGCTATCTTTAAGAGCCCTATCTAGCTCTCTCTTGAAAGCATCCAGAGAACCGGCCTCCACCGCCCCCTGAGGCAGAGAATTCCGCAGACTTCTGCTGCGAGAACTTTAATGAACTTGTGAACCCGATCTATTCCTCTCTTGATTTTTGTCCAGTGTTCACCGTTGATCTATAAAGAGGCTATAAAAAGGCAGCAAGCACTAACTTTAACAGCATGGCTCACCGCCCTCTGGGACTGAGAGGGCTGTCGGAATTTAAAGCGATGATCTTTACCCAGCGAAGGATTTACTGGCATGTATCTGTTGCCGTCTGGTCAGCGTGTTTAAAGCAACACTTCCTTCCCCTTCAACACCAATCGACTCACACGTGCGTTACCGTGACTATTTCTCATTCGATCTTTACGGGAATGCATCCTTGTACCATTTAATGTAGTGCCGTCGGTACCATGTGTTTCAAGTTGAACTGGTAATCCAGACTTAGATGCTGAAGGCATTAACACACACACCGCACACATAGAAACAAGGAAACATAAAAATTAGGTGCAGGAGTAGGCCATTCGGCCCTTCGAGCCTGCACCACCATTCAATATGATCATGGCTGATCATCCAACTCAGTATCCTGTACCTGCCTTCTCTCCATATCCCCTGATCCACAAGGGCCACATAGAAACATAGAAATAGGTGCAGGAGTGGGCCATTCGGTCCTTCGAGCCAGCACTGCCATTCAATATTTTAGAAGGAACTGCAGATGCTGGAAAAATCGAAGGTAGACAAAAATGCTGGAGAAACTCATCGGGTGAGACAGCGTCTATGGAGCGAAGGAATAGACCACGTTTCCAATTCCTTCTCTCCGCAGATGCTGCCTCACCCGCTGAGTTTCTCCAGCATTTCTGTCTACCAGCCCATTCAATATGATCATGACTGATCATCCAAAATCAGTAGCCTGTTCCGGCTTTTTCCCCATATCCCTTGATTCCCTTAGCCCTAAGAGCTAAATCTGACTCTCTCACAGCCTAAAGGGCCCGTCCCACTTGCATGCGTCTGGCAAGACCAAACGTGGTCGCTTGAGGCGTACGGGCCGCGCGGGGCCGGTCCCGCTTCCAAGCGCGGAGGCGTATGGAGTTGTACGGTGGCTGGTCCTGACATCGCGCGGGGCTCCGAAAATCCCGCACTGTCTGAAAATTTTACACCCCAATGGCCTGTCGGCCCGCAGGCGCATTGCGGTCGTACGCAGCGTCTTCAGGGCGTACGCCTAGCGCGTGGCGTTGCCCGATGATGTCACTGCCCGACGCCGCGCAATGTCCAAATTCAGTCGGCCTGTCTCCTGCCCAGCTGATTGGTGAGTATGATGCAAATTATGTCTCGCACGAACTTAGCGCAAAGTTACCTAGTACTTACCGCGAACTTACAGCGAACTTACCGTGAACTCCGCTTCCGTTTGGTCGCGCCAAACGCACGCAAACGCATGCAAGTGGGACAGACCCTTAAAGTTGTCGGACAACTTGTTTTATTAGAGGGTTACACAAAAGGCTGGAGAAACTCAGCGGGTGCAGCAGCATCTAAGGAGTGAAGGAGATAGGCGACGTTTCGGGTCGAGACCCTTCTTCAGACTGTTAGATCTTATTTGACTGCGCACCCAGGTTGGTTGCATTTGTTGGACCACGTGAAGGTTGTGTTTAGTACTGAGGAATCAGGATAGCAAACAGTCTAACCACCAGCCTGTTTAACACTACCGCCTGCAAATGAGCTCCAAACCACAAAGACCTTCCGGAAGAAAAATCATGAGAGGAAAGATTGGGTACACGCACAGGTTTCGTTTACTTTTGAGATAGAGCGGGGAAACAGGCCCTTCGGCCCATCGAGTTGTCCTGGTCGCTGGTCGGTGCGGATCTCACACACACCAGGGACAAGTTACACTTATACCAAGCCAATTATAGACCTGCGCGTCTTTGGAGTGTGGGAGGAAACCGGAGATCCCGGAGAAAACGGGAGAAAAGATCCCGCAGGTCACGGGGAGAACGTGCAAACTCCGTACAGACAGCACCCGTAGTCAGGATCGAACCCGGGTCTCCGGCGCTGTGAGGCGGCAACTCTACCGCTGCGCCACTCCAAAGTTAAGTGAAGCCCCAAGTAAAGAAATATAGAGTGTTTGAGTGTGACTGTGCGAGAGAAAGAGAGAGAGAGAGAGATAGAGAGGGCGAGAGAGCAAGAGAAAGAGAAACAGAGAGAAAGAGAAAGAAAGAGAGAGAGAGAGAGAGGCAGAGCGAGAGAGAGAGATAGAGAAAGAGAGAGAAAGAGAAAGGGAGAGAGATAGATAGATAGATAGAGAGAGAGAGAGAGAGAGAGGGAGATAGAGAGAGGGAGAGAGAGAGGGAGATAGAGAGAGAGAGATAGAGAGAGAGGGAGATAGAGGGATAGAGAGAGAGAGAGGGAGATAGAGAGATAGAGAGAGAGGGAGAGAGAGAGAGGGAGATAGAGGGATAGAGAGAGAGAGAGGGAGATAGAGAGATAGAGAGAGAGGGAGATAGAGAGAGAGGGAGATAGAGAGAGAGAGATAGAGAGAGAGGGAGATAGAGAGGGAGATAGAGAGAGAGAGGGAGATAGAGAGAGAGAGGGAGATAGAGAGAGAGAGAGAGAGAGAGAGAGAGAGAGGGAGATAGAGAGAGAGAGAGAGAGGGAGATAGAGAGAGAGAGAGAGGGAGATAGAGAGAGAGAGAGGGAGATAGAGAGAGAGAGAGAGAGAGAGGGGGAGATAGAGAGAGAGAGAAAGAGAGAGAGAGAGAGAGGGAGATAGAGAGAGAGGGAGATAGAGAGAGAAAGAGAGAGAGAGAGAGAGAGAGAGAGAGAGAGAGGGAGATAGAGAGAGAGGGAGAGAGAGAGAGAGAGAGAGAGATAGAGAGAGAGCAAAAGATGAAACAACCAGAGAACTGCAGGTGCTGGTTTATACCGAATGCTGGAGTAACTCAGCGGGACAGGCAGCATCTCTGGAGAGAACGGATGGGTCGAGTTTCAGGTCGTGACTGGAGTCTGAAGAAGGGTCTCGACCCGTAAAGGCGCCCATCCCTTCTCTCCAGAGATGCCGCCTGTCCCGCTGAGTTCTCCAGCATTCGGTGTAAACCAGCACCTGCAGTTCCTTCCTGCAACACTGCAGACCCGGCTGATGCGAGCGCTTCCAGTCTCGCTGGGGCGGGGGTGGGAACGGCGGACCAGGGCAGCGCCACTTCACATTTGGTGAACATTTGCGCCCTTCTTCTCCCCGGGAGAGCTGCCCGCGGCAAATGTTTATCTCGCCTGCACTGCTACACACACACACACACACACACACACACTGAAACACACACACACACACTGAAACACACACACACACACTGAAACACACACCCACACACAGACACACACACACTGAAACACACACACACACTGAAACACACACACACACTGAAACACATACACACACACTGAAACACACACACACACTGAAACACACACACACACTGAAACACACACCCACACACACACACACACACTGAAACACACACACACACACACACACTGAAACACACACTGAAACACACACACACACACACAAACACTGAAACACACACACACACTGAAACACACACACACACACAAACACTGAAACACACACACACACTGAAACACACACACACACACACACACACTGAAACACACACACACACACTGAAACACACACACTGAAACACACACACACACACACACACTGAAACACACACACACACTGAAACACACACACTGAAACACACACACACTGAAACACACACGCACACTGAAACACACACACTGAAACACACACACACACACTGAAACACACACACACACACACACACACACACTGAAACACACACACACACACTGAAACACACACACACACACTGAAACACACACACACACTGAAACACACACACTGAAACACACACACACACACACACTGAAACACACACCCACACACACACTGAAACACCCACACACACACTGAAACACACACCCACACACTGAAACACACACACACACTGAAACACACACACACACACTGAAACACACACCCACACACACACTGAAACACACACACACACACACACACTAAAAAACACACACACACACACACACACACACTCAAAACACACACACACACACACACTGTAACACACACACACACTGAAACACATACACACACACTGAAACACACACACACACACTGAAACACATACACACACACTGAAACACACACACACACACTGAAACACACACACACACACACTGAAACACACACCCACACACACACACACACTGAAACACACACACACTGAAACACACACACACACACTGAAACACATACACACACACTGAAACACACACACACACACACTGAAACACACACACACACACTGAAACACACACCCACACACACACTGAAACACACACCCACACACACACTGAAACACACACACTGAAACACACACACACTGAAACACACACACACACACACTGAAACACACACACACACTGAAACACACACACTGAAACACACACACTGTAACACACACACACTGTAACACACACACACTGAAACACACACGCACACACACACACTGAAACACACACACTGAAACACACACTGAAACACACACACTGTAACACACACACACTGAAACACACACACTGAAACACACACACACACACACACACTGAAACACACACACACACATACACTGAAACACACACACACACACTGAAACACACACACTGTAACACACACACATTGAAACACACACACTGAAACACACACACACACACACACACACTGAAACACACACACACACTGAAACACACACACACACTGAAACACACACACTGTAACACACACAAACTGAAACACACACACACACACACTGAAACACACACACACACTGAAACACACTGAAACACACACACTGAAACACACACACACTGAAACACACACACACACACATACTGAAACACACTGAAACGCACACACTGTAACACACACAAACTGAAACACACACACACACACACACTGAAATGCACACACACACACACTGTAACACACACACACACTGTAACACACACACACACACTGTAACACACACACACACACACTGTAACACACACACACTGTAACACACACACACTGAAACACACACACACACACACTGAAACACACACACACACTGAAACACACACACTGAAACACACACACTGTAACACACACACACTGTAACACACACACACTGAAACACACACACGCACACACACACTGAAACACACACACTGAAACACACACTGAAACACACACACTGTAACACACACACACTGAAACACACACACTGAAACACACACACACACACACACACTGAAACACACACACACACATACACTGAAACACACACACACACACACTGAAACACACACACTGTAACACACACACATTGAAACACACACACTGAAACACACACACACACACACACACACTGAAACACACACACACACTGAAACACACACACACTGAAACACACACACTGTAACACACACAAACTGAAACACACACACACACACACTGAAACACACACACACACTGAAACACACTGAAACACACACACTGAAACACACACACACTGAAACACACACACACACACATACTGAAACACACTGAAACACACACACTGTAACACACACAAACTGAAACACACACACACACACACACTGAAATGCACACACACACACACTGTAACACACACACACTGTAACACACACACACACACTGTAACACACACACACACACACACTGTAACACACACACACTGTAACACACACACACACACTGTAACATACACACACTGTAACACACACACACTGTATAACACACACACACACTGTAACACACACACACACTGTAACACACACACACACTGTAACACACACACTGTAACACATACACACACACACTGTAACATGCACACACACTGTAACATACACACACACTGTAACACACACACACACACTGTAACACACACACACACACACACACACTGTAACACACACACACACACTGTAACACACACACACACTGAAACACACACACACACACACACACTGTAACACACACACACACACACTGTAACACACACACACACACACTGAAACACACACACACTGTAACACACACACACACGGAAACACACACACACACTGAAACACACACACACATACTGAAACACACACACACACTTTAACACACACACACTGAAACACACACACACAAACTAAAACACACACACACACACACTGAAACACACACACACACACACACACACTGAAACACACACACACACACACACACACACACTGTAACACACATACACTGTAACACACACACACACTGAAACACACACACACACTGAAACACACACACACACTGAAACACACACACACACACACACACTGAAACACACACACACACACTGAAACACACACACACACACACACAGAAACACACACATACACACTGAAACACACACACACACTGAAACACACACACACACACACACACACTGAAACACACACACACACACACTGAAACACACACACACACTGTAACACACACACACACACACACTGAAATGCACACACACACACACTGTAACACACACACACTGTAACACACACACACACACTGTAACACACACACACACTGTAACACACACACACACACTGTAACACACACACACACACTGTAACACACACACACTGAAACGCACACACACACACACTGTAACACACACACACACTGTAACACACACACATACTGAAACACACACACACACTGAAACACACACACACACACACACACACACACACTGAAACACACACACACACGCACACACACACACACTGAAACACACACACACACACACACTGAAACACACACACACACTGAAACACACACACACACACACACACACACTGAAACACACACTGAAACACACACACACTGAAACACACACACACACACTGAAACACACACACACACACACACACAGAAACACACACACACACACACTGAAACACACACACACACTGAAACACACACACACAC
>OY740781.1:6733490-6735990 GCA_963514005.1 Raja brachyura
CTATCCAGTGTCTTTCTTCATATGGAAGTCCTGACATCCCAGGAATCAGTCTGGTGAACCTTCTCTGTACTCCCTCTATGGCAAGAATGTCTTTCCCCAGGTTAGGCAACAACAAAGCAAACAGATAAACGGTGATCAGGGACACCCAGACTGGTCGGAGAGAGGTATGTTGAAACGTGTAATAAAGGAGACACTGTACGTTTGATGAAGGGCCGAATGGCCTACTCCTGCACCTAATTTCTATGAAGGGTCTCGACCCGAAAAGTTGCCTATTTCCTTCGCTCCACAGATGCTGCCTCACCCGCTGAGTTTCTTTCTCAGTCTGATTCAGCTGTTTGATTCAGTTTTAGCTTAGTTCAGAGATACTGCTCGAAAACAGGCCCTTCGGCCCACCGAGTCCGTGCCGACCAGCGATCACCGCACACTCACACGATCCTACACACACCAGCGACAATTTACATTTGGAACCAAAGCCAATTAACCTACAAACCCGCACGTCTTTGGAGTGTGGGAGGAAACCGGAGCACCCGGAGAAAACCCACACAGGTCACGGGGAGAACGTACAAACTCCGTACAGACAGCGCCCGGATTCGGGATCGAACCCGGGTCTCTGGGCTGTGAGGCGCCACCTTTAGGCTCGATAATAATTTTCTTCTGAAAGAGCCAGCATTCGAATAACGGGCCGAAAGTTCACAAAAATAATTATTTAGTTTAATTGAAAGATACAGCGTGGAAACAGGCCCTTCGGCCCAACTTTTCCACGCCGGCCAGCATGTCCCATCTACACTAGTCCCACCTGCCCTCGTTTGACCTATATCCGCCTATACCTGTCCTATCCATGTACCTGTGTCTTAAACGTTGGGATGGCCCCTGCCTCAGCTACCTCCTCTTCTCTGACGGTTCAATTATCATTAATGGGTTGTATTGCGAATAGTGAAGGTGATATTCAAAATTCACAGCAATATCTTGATCAGCTGGGCAAGAGGGCTGAGGAATGGTTAATGGACTCATAGTCACAGTGATACAGTGTGGAGATAGGCCCTTCAACCCAACTTGCCCACAGCGGCCAACATGTCCCAGCTACACTAGTCCCACCTGCCTGCGTTTGGTCCATATCCCTCCTAACCTGTCCTATCCATGTACCTGTCTACCAGTTTATTAAACGTTGGGATGGTCCCAGCCTCAACTACCTCCTCTGGCAGCTCGTTCCATACACCCACCACCATGTGCGTGAAAAAGTTACCCCGCAGATTCATATTACATAATTTCCCCCCTCACCTTAAACCTATGTCATCTGGTGCTCAATTACCCTGCTCGAGGGTATTCCTCTGGTGAAAATGATTCCTTCAAAATAGCCGAAACCACCTTTGACGTATGAGGGTGCCATCACGAACCCCCGTGTCTGAAGAAGGACATCACCCATTCCTTCTCTCCAGACATGGCCCCGCTGAGCTCCTCCGTGTCCATCCCGTGGCTCGAACATCGTTCGGAAGTCCAGTTCCGTCGTTGCAGGCCGGAACGATGTCTGGGCCCAACCGACAATGTCCGAGACTTTAAAAATCAGTTCACCTTGATCAGTCACAGGAGTCGTACAGCACGGAAACAGACCCTTCCGCCCAACTTGCCAACGCCGACCAACATGCCCCAATCGACACAAAGTGCTGGAGTAACTCAGCGGGTCAGGGCAGGTGAGAGGTCCAGCCTACACCAGCATCTACAGTTCCTTTCTACCCACCAGCACTAGTCCCACCTGTCTGCGTTTGACCCATATCCCTCCAAACCTTTCGTATCCATGTACCTGTCCAATTGTGTGGAGGCCAAGTCAGTGGATATTTTCACGGCAGAGATAAACAAAATCTTGATTAGATTACATGCCAAGGGTTATGGGGAGAAGGCAGGCTAATGGGATGAGGTGGCAGAGGTGAGCCATGATTGAATGGCAGAGTAGACCCGATGGGCCAAATGGCCTAATTCTACTCCAACAGTTGTTATAGAAACACGGAAACATAGAAAATAGGTGCAGGAGGAGGCCACTCGGCCCTTCGAGCCAGCACCGCCATTCATTGTGATCATGGCTGATCATCCCCTATCAATAACCCGTGCCTGCCTTCTCCCCATATCCCTTGACTCCACTAGCCCCTAGAGCTCTATCTAACTCTCTCTTAAATCCATCCAGTGACTTGGCCTCCACTGCCCTCTGTGGCAGGGAATACCACAAATTCACAACTCTCTGGGTGAAAAAGTATTTTCTCACCTCAGTCTTAAATGGCCTCCCCTTTATTCTAAGACAGTGGCCCCTGGTTCTGGACTCGCCCAACATTGGGAACATTTTTCCTGCATCTAGATTGTCGAGTCCTTTTATAATTTTATGTGTTTCTATAAGATCCCCCCTCATCCTTCTAAACTCCAGTGAACACAAGACTAGTATTTAGAAGATTGAGGGGGGGATCTTATAGAAACTTACAACATTCTTAAGGGGTTGGACAAGCTAGATGCTGGA
>OY740781.1:6740990-6743490 GCA_963514005.1 Raja brachyura
GGGAGAGATAGAGAGAGAGGGAATGCCAGGGCCCGAGGGTTGAGAGAGAGGTGGGAAGGGGAGGAGGCAGCCAGGGTTAACAGAATTGAGAAAATTCAATGTTTAAGCCCAGAGGATGCAGACTCCCCAAGCGGAATATGAGGTGCTGTTCCTCCAACTTGCGGTGTTGCTCACTCTGGCCGTGGAGGAGGCCCAGGACCGAGAGGTCGGATACGGAATGGGAGGGGGAGTTGAAGTGCATATACCTATCCACTTTACTTTTAAATGTTAAATGATATGATCGTGGCTGATCTGTAGAAAAGAACTGCAGATGCCAGTTTAAATCGAAAGACCGGCACAAAAATGCTGGAGTAACTCAGCGGGACAGGCAGCATCTCTGGAGAGAAGGAATGGGTGACAATGTCCGTTGGAGACCCTTCGTATGAAGAAAACATCACCCATTCCTTGTCTCCAGAGACGCTGCCTGTCCCGCTGAGTTACTCCAGCATTTTGTGCCGGTCTTCCAAAATCAATCCCCCGTTCATGCTTTCTCCCCATATCCCTTGATCCCGTTCGCCCCGAGAGCTACATCTGACTCCCTCTTGTAGAAATTATAACCATATAACAATTACAGCACGGAAACAGGCCCTCTCGGCCCTTCCAGTCCGTGCCGACCATTTATTTTCCCCTAGTCCCATCTACCTGCACTCAGACCATACCCCTCCACTCCCTTCCCGTCCATATACCTATCCACAAATTGCATTTGTAATGTATATATTGTCACAGGATAATACATATCGACACACATAACATGCAGATATCTGTACGAAACCGCCAGGGGGTTTGCAAGTACTCGTGAACAATCATCGCTCCAGCAAAGAGCAGCGAAATATACACGTTGCCACAACGCCGTGGACATAAATACGAATAACATGCACACACGCTGGCGGAGAGGTTCAAACGTTAATATAGGTACACACAAACCTCAGAACTCCACAAAAGCGCAACGAAATGCATATGTTGGCCCAACAAGGCCTGGGATGTCAGGACTTTCATATGAGGAAAGATTGGATAGACTCGGCTTGTACTCGCTGGAATTTAGAAGATTGAGGGGGGATCTTATAGAAACTTAAAAAATTCTTAAGGGGTTGGACAGGCTAGATGCTGGAAGATTGTTCCCGATGTTGGGGAGGTCCAGGACAAGGGGTCACAGCTTAAGGATAAGGGGGAAATCCTTTAGGACCGAGATGAGAAGGATTTTTTTCACACACAGAGTGGTGGGTCTCTGGAACTCTCTGCCACAGAGGGTAGTTGAGGCCAGTTCATTGGCTATATTTAAGAGGGAGTTAGATGTGGCCCTTGTGGCTAAGGGGATCAGAGGGTATGGAGAGAAGGCAGGTACGGGATACTGAGTTGGATGATCAGCCATGATCATATTGAATGGCGGTGCAGGCTCGAAGGGCCGAATGGCCTACTCCTGCACCTAATTTCTATGTTTCCACAAAAGCGCAAAGAAATGCATATGTTGTCCCAACAAAATAAATATTAATTCACATAACATGCAGAAGCTCTGTGTCAAAGCTCTGGGGAGAGGGGGGGGGGGGGGGGGGGGGGGTGCAGATGTTGGTATAAGTACTCCAAAGATGTGCAGGTTTGGAGGTTAATTGGCCTGGGTTTGTACACTTGGTACAGGTGTTCGCTGTTGTTCCAGTGTGTGTGGGATTGTGTTCGTGTGAGTGTGTGTGCGGGGATCGCTGGTCGGTCCGTGCTTGGTGGGCCGAAGGGCCTGTTTCCGTGCTGTACCGCTAAACTAAGCTAAACAAATCATACCTAGAGAAAGAGACTAAGGAGTCTACATATATATATGTGTGTGTGTTAGATATTATATATATTATATATTGTTACAAAATCATCACAAATCACGTTATAACATGCACAGAGCACTGTGAGATTGGCACATGTTAGTACAGGTACACAAACATCCCTCGCGTACACACAAGCCCAAATACACGTACATATTGTCCCAGGGTAATGAATATCAATATACATAACATGCACACATGCCTGCTCGAAAGCGCTTGGCATTTGTACATTTTAGTACATGTACACATAGAACATACTCACAACTACACACAAGCGCACAGGAACTGATATATCTATGTATATATATATAACATATTGCCACGGGATAATAAATATCAATATGCATAACGTGCACGGCCACATATGACACGGCCAACACGCCAGGGGATTGCGAATGTTAGTATAAGTACACAAAAACATATTTTAATTACAACGAAAAACCCCCGCAAATAAATGCATATACTGTCAGAACAAAATACACATTGATATTCCTCGCCTCTGAGAGATGGCACATTTTAGCACAAGTGCCACACACCAACATACACCGACAGAAAAGCGCGAAGGAGTGTAAGCATTGCCACAACGAACTGTACACGGAGCATGCACACACACACACACACACACACACATACGTCTGTATAACATCAGGTTGAGCAGT
>OY740781.1:6748490-6750776 GCA_963514005.1 Raja brachyura
AAGATATACTAACTACTTTAGCCGATTTAGAAAGATAGGCCAACCACTTCGGACTTCTATTGAGGGGATTTGTATAACACGAAACCAGTTTATGAGAGAACTGGTAAAATTGACCGCGAATGATGCATTTTGGAACCATTGCCATGCCTTTAATTTCAGTAGTGTGACTGCTCTTTGTAGAGCCTCGGTGAAACCTACTATTCGATACAATCGTTACACTTATCGTTACAATCTACGACTGTGCTCTCGAGAGTGTGATTTCACTGCAAGAATAGTGCTTCTACCTTGGTACATGTGACAATAAGGCATCATAGTATTATGGAGAGTATCATTGAGTATCATTTAAAGTATCAATTAGTATCGGTTAAAGTATAGGCAAGTGTCGTTTTGTATAATGTTAAGTATTATTGTGTATCTTTTAAGTTAAATTATCGTTTTGTGTGTCGTTTTAAGCATCATCGTGTATTTTTGAAGTATCATTTAAAGTATAATTGTATCGTTTCAGTATCAATTTAAGTGTGTGTATCGTTTTATGTGTCGTTTTAAGCATCTTTGTGTATCTTTGAAGTATAATTTAAAGTATAATTGTATCATTTTAGTATCAATTTAAGTGTTTGTATCGTTTTAAGTGTCGTTGTAAGCATCATTTTGTGTCCTTGAAGTATCATTTAAAGTATAATTGTATCGTTTTTAGTATCAATTAGTATCATTTAAAGTATAGGCAAGTATCGTTTTGTATAATGTTAAGTATTATTGTGTGTCTTTTAAATTAAATTATCGTTTTAAGTGTCGTTTTCATCATCATTGTGTATCTTTGAAGTATAATTTAAAGTATAATTGTATCATTTTAGCATCAATTTAAGTGTGTGTATCGTTTTAAGCGTCGTTTTAAGCATCATTTTGTATCTTTGAAGTATCATTTAAAGTATAATTGTATCGTTTTTAGTATCAATTTAAGTGTTTGTGTCGTTTTAAGTGTCGTTTTAAGCATTGTGTACCTTTGAAGTATCATTTAAAGTATAATTGTACCGTTTTTAGTATCAATTAGTATCATTTAAAGTATAGGCAAGTATCGTTTTGTATAATGTTAAGCATTATTGTGTGTTTTTTAAGTTAAATTATCGTTTTAAGTGTCGTTTTCATCATCGTTGTGTATCTTTGAAGTATCATTTAAAGTATAATTGTACCGTTGTTAGTATCATTTTTAAGTATCATCTTAAGGGAAGATTGGACGGGATTTCGGGCAATATTTGATAGCATCAAAGTGTTGGTGGCAGTAAATTGAACAGTTGCAGAAGCCGCGGTCTGTTTAAGCGGGGAGGGGAGGGGAGGAGGGGGGGGGGGTGAATATGTTGACATACCTTCGGCCGCTTGTATCACGCTCAGTTCAAGACCTTTAAACGTTTTGCTCGCCAGCTCCTCCAGGGCACAGAGCGGCGAGGTTTGTGCGGGCAAGCCGTTCCGTGTGGCCCCGGACCCGGACACTTTGTCGGCCGGAGCCGGTCGGCTGGAGGGGCAGAGGTGCGAGTTCTTTCTGGCCGCGGGCTTGCTGAGGATGTCCTCGATGCTGAACGGCGTGAGGGGCTTGCTGGAGTTTGCCGGGGGTGGGAAATGATCCATCGGGCTCCGTCGCCTCCGCTCCTCGCCCCTCGCTTGCAGCGCGGGGCTGGATTTCACATTCACCCCGGTGGTCATTCCAAGGGCCGACGAGAAGAACGGACGGGGTTTTTAAAAAAAAAAGTTAATATGTCTTCTTAAAAGAAAAAATGTTCTTCCCGCAGTCTCTCCTCCAAGAAGCGAAGGCTTTCGGGGTTGGGGGGTGGGTGGGGGTGGGGGTGGGGGGTGGGGGGGCGAATGGTCCAGGCGATGATTTACCAATGGAGAAATGAAGCAGTCCCGCACATCGAAGTCTTTAGGATTTCATTCTTGCCTTTAAAGATGAGAGTTATAACGACCAGAAGCCCCCCTATTTAGCACGACGCCTCTCCTCTCCTCTCCTCTCCCCCCCTCTCTCTCTCTCTCTCTCTCTCTCTGCAACCGTGCCAAATTCGCTTGGGATGAGGAAGGGAGGGGGGTGGGGGGTGGGTTGGGGGCAGGGAGGGGGTGGGGGTGCGGAGAGTGTGAGACAGACAGAGAGAGAGAGAGAGAGAGGCACACACACACACACACACACACACACTCTCGCTCTCTGAAGCTGCCCAGTCTCCCGGCCCCGTTGTGCAGATCGAACCTTCTCTTTGGGGAGGAGGAAGGGGGGGGGGGGGGGGGGGGAGGGAGAAGAAAAAA
>OY740781.1:6750976-6753476 GCA_963514005.1 Raja brachyura
CGCACACACACACACAGAAACGTCGCCCATTCCTTCTCTCCAGAGAGGCTGCCTGACCCGCCGAGTTACTCCAGCTTTTTGTGTCTGTCTTCGAAAAAAAAATCAAAGCACTTTTAAAACAAAATGTATTTATTAACAATTTTTAAAAATAACGAAAATCTAACTACAGATCAAAATCGGGATGAATCTCTCGTTGAAATAAATAAAATAAAGGTTTGATGCGGGGAGATTTGATGTGAATGTCTGGTCCGGATTCATTGATACGAAGCGGGCTCCCGTCTGCACAGGTCTGAGAATTAGACGGTGGGTAATCCGGCTACCGGACAACCTGTTTCCATTTTCTATGGCTGGATTTTATGCTCCCAAAACGGGTTTGCCGCTAAATTAGTGAAGTGGACTCCGGAGACAAATATAATGGAACGCCCGGGGTAGACACAGAGTGCTGGAGTAACTCAGCGGCCGGGTCAGGCAGCATCTCTGGAGAACATGGATAGGTGACGCTTCGGGGGCAAACCCTTCTTATAACCACAATCGTCACCCCATTCCTTCTCGCCAGAGATGCTGCATGTCCCACTGTCACTCCAGCTCTTTGTTTCAAACCAGCATCTGCAGTTCCTTCCTACACATAATGGGATACTGGTTAGATTCTCTGCCACAGAGGGTGGTTGAGGGGGGGCTCGTATAGAAACTTACAAAATCCTTAAGGGGTTTGGACAGGCTAGATGCAGGAAGATTGTTCCCGATGTTGGGGAGGTCCAGGACAAGGGGTCACACAGTTTAAGGATAAGGGGGAAGTCTTTTGGGACCGAGATGAGAAAAAAACATTTTTCACACAGAGAGTGGTGAATCTGTGGAACTCTCTGCCACAGAAGGTAGTTGAGGCCAGTTCATCGGCTATGTTTAAGAGGGCGTTAGATGTGGCACTTGTGGCTAAAGGGATCAGGGGGTATGGAGAGAAGGCAGGTACGGGATACTGAGTTGGATGATCAGCCACTTAACCATATCACATATAACCATATAACAATTACAGCACGGAAACAGGCCTTCTCGGCCCTTCCAGTCCGTGCCGACCATTTATTTTCCCCTAGTCCCATCTACCTGCACTCAGACCATACCCCTCCATTCCCTTCCCGTCCATATACCTATCCACTTCACTTTTAAATGTTAAAATCGATCCTGCCTCCACCACTTCTGCTGGAAGATCATTCCACACAGCCACCACTCTCTGAGTAAAGAAGTTCCCCCTCATGTTACCCCTACACTTCTGTCCCTTAATTCTCATGTCATGCCCTCTTGTTTGAATATTGAATGGCGGTGCAGGCTCGAAGGGCCGAATGGCCTACTCCTGCACCTATTGTCTATGTTTCTATGAAAGTGTGTAACGTGACGTCTGTTTCGTTTGTCATAAGGTCATAAGTAGTAGGAGCAGAATGAGGCCATTCGGCCCTTCTAGTTTACTCTGCCATTCAATCACTGCTGATCTATCTCTCTCCCTCCTAACCCCATTCCCCTGCCTTCTCCCCATAACCCCTGGCACCCGTTTCCCGTGTTATCTGGATAGAACACAGGAAAGTACAGCACAGGAAGAGGCCGTTCGGCCCACAATTTCCTTGCTGTGCACGATGCCAAGTTAAACAGACTCCTCTGTCTGCACATGAACCATATCCCTTTATTCCCTGCATGTCCATGTGTCTATCCAAAAGCCTCTTAAACACCACTATAGTATCTGCCTCCGCCATCACCGCTGGCAGCTCGTTCCAGGCCCCGCCACCCTCTGCATAGAAAACTCAATGTAAATATATATTTAAGGCGGAGATTGATTAATACGGGTGTCAGGGGTTATGGGGAGAAGGCAGGAGAATGGGGTTGAGAGGGAGAGATAGATCAGCCACGCTTGAATGGCGGAGTAGACTTGGTGGGCCGAATGGCCTCATTCTGCGCGGGATGGCGGGACTGTCATACGTTGAGAGAATGGAGCGGCTGGGCTTGTACACTCGGGAATTTAGAAGGATGAGAGGGGATCTTATTGAAACATATAAGATTATTAAGGGTTTGGACACGCTAGAGGCAGGAAACATGTTCCCGATGTTGGGGGAGTCCAGAACCAGGGGCCACACAGTTTAAGAATAAGGGGTAAGCCATTTAGAAGGGAGACGAGGAAACACTTTTTTTCTCACAGAGAGTTGCGAGTCTGTGGAATTCTCTGCCTCAGAGGGCGGTGGAGGCAGGTTCTCTGGATGCTTTCAAGAGAGAGCTAGATAGGGCTCTTAAAGATAGCGGAGTCAGGGGATATGGGGAGAAGGCAGGAACGGGGTACTGATTGGGGATGATCAGCCATTCATTGTGATCATGGCTGATCGTCCCCTATCAATAACCCGTGCCTGCCTTCTCCCCATATCCCTGATCCCTGACCAGTCTGAAGAAGGGTCTCGACCCGAAACGTCGCCTACCTCCTTCGCCCCTTAGATGCTGCTGCACCCGCTGAGTTTCTCCAGCTTTT
>OY740781.1:6755976-6810976 GCA_963514005.1 Raja brachyura
TTTAATAGCCTGATGGCTGTAGGGAAGTAGCTGTTCCTGAACCTGGATGTTCCAGTTCTCGGGTAAAGTTGTCTTTTTGAGTCTCATTGTCTATAACCCGTTTTCACCTAGAACACAGCGAACAAAGGCCTTGGTTCTTGGTTCTTGGTTACTTGGTCCTCCAAAATATTCTAACTGGAATTTAAACTGGAGGTGGTGAAGGGAGGGGTTTAGCCAGAGAGGGTTATTGGGAAGAAAGTGCCACTTTAAATGTAGTTGCGTCTGGCTGGGCAACCGTGGCTTGGTGGAGATTATTCCATGCTTTAATAGTGCGTGGAAAGAACGAATTGCCGTACACATCTGTCTTTGTGGCTGGGACCACAAATTGGATCGAATGCCCTTGTCTGCTCCTAATTGGTTTGGGGTTGGTGTAGGCCTTGTGATCTATGTCTAGCTGACCATTTAACATTTTGTAAAAACAGGTCAAACGGTGAGCTTCAGGTCTGTCTTGGAGAGGGTTCCACCCCCGCCCAGAGAATTCAGAAGTTTGGTGACACTCGCTTCTCTCTCGTAGGCGTTAGTAACAAATCGAGCGGCCTGTCTTTGGACACGTTCGATGGATGAAACGTTTTTATCTGTGTATGGGTCCCAAGCTGCAACTGCGTAGTCCAGATGAGGTCTAACGAGGGTGAGATACAGCTTCTCCTTGACAGAAGCTGAACAATGATGGAAGTTGCGCCTCAGGAAGTTTAGGACACCTGTTGCTTTCACTGTTACATGATGAGTCTGACCATTCCAACGCAGATAGGCGTTGAGCAGGCCGGGACTGTATTCCTTGGAGCGCAGGAGGATGAGGGGAGATCTTATAGAGGTGTATAAAATCATGAGAGGAATAGATCGGGTAGACAGACATGAAGTCCATACATTGTGGAAACAGACCTTTCGACCAACTTGCCCCCACCGACCAACATACCCCATCTACATGTCACACCTGCCTACATATGGCCCATTTCCCTGTAAACCTGTTCTATCCATGTACCTGTTTAATTGCATTTTAAACGTTACGATAGTACCCGCCTCAACTACTTGCTCCTTGTTCCATGCAGTCATTACCCTTTGTGCAAAAAGAATTCTCCTCAGATTCCTATTAAATCTTTCCCCCCTCACCTTCATTCACCCGTGTCCTCTGGTCCTCGATCCCCCTACTCTGGGCAGATCTACTCTACCCGATCTATTCCTCTCATGATTTTGTACACCTCTATACGATCACCCCTCATCCTCCTGCGCTCCAGGGAATAGAGTCCCAGCCTGCTCGACCTCTCCCTGTAGCTCACGCCCTCGAGTCCTGGCAAGTCAAGTCAAAGTCAAACAAACTTTATTGTCATTTAGAAATACATCGATATATGCAGTTCCAAACGAAATTCCGTTGCATTTGGCTCCCTGTGCAACACGATAATTAACAGAAGGATAGACATGGATAAAATCCAATTCGGCTTGTACTCGCTGGAATTTAGAAGATTGAGGGGGGATCTTATAGAAACTTACAAAATTCTTAAGGGGTTGGACAAGCTAGATGCTGGAAGATTGTTCCCGATGTTGGGGGAGTCCAGAACAAGGGGTCACAGTCTAAGGATAAGGGGGAATTCCTTTAGGACCGAAATGAGGAAAACATTCTTTACACAGAGAGTGGTGAGTCTCTGGAATTCTCTGCCACAGAAGGTAGTTGAGGCCAGTTCATTGGCTATATTTAAGAGGGCGTTAGATGTGGCACTTATGGCTAAAGGGATCAGGGGGTATGGAGAGAAGGCAGGTACGGGATACTGAGTTGGATGATGAGCCATGATCATATTGAATGGCGGTGCAGGCTCGAAGGGCCGAATGGCCTACTCCTGCACCTATTTTCTATTTTCTAAAAGGATAAATAGGCAATGGTGGCAGCCCATTACATGGCATTCAGGAGTCTGATGGCTCGTGGGAAGAAGCTGTTGCAGAACCTTGATGTTCTGCTCCTTATGCTGCGATATCTTTTTCCCGAGGGCAGCAGAGTGAACAGACCGTGATGGAGATGTGTGGGGTCTTTTATAATACTGCTAGCCTTAGACACGCAACGTTTGGTCGCAATATCCCCGATTGAGGGGAGAGAGGTCCCGATGATTTTTTCCGCTGTCCTCACCACTCTCTGCACGGACTTCCAGGCAAGCAGGGAATGGTGCGGAGAAGATTTACAAAGATGTTGCCAGAACTCAAGGTCCTGGGCTATAGGGAGAGTTCGAGCAGTCGAGGACTCTGTAGAGCAGGTGGATGAGTGGTGGGTGTATGGAACGAGCTGCCGGAGGAGATAGTTGAGGCAGGTACTACAATATCAATGTTCAAGAAGCATTTGGACAGGTACGTGGATGGGACAGGTTTGGAGGGATATGGACCAAATGCAGGCAGGTGGGACTAGTGTAGCTGGGACATGTTGGTGCGAAGGGCCTGTTTCTGACACTCTTCACTTGCAGAGGTTCACCTGCACCTCCTCCAACCTCATCTACTGCATCCGCTGCTCCAGGTGTCAACTTCTCTACATCGGTGAGAACAAGCGTAGGCTCGGCGATCGTTTCGCCGAACACCTCCGCTCGGTTCGCAAAAACCAACCTGATCTCCCGGTGGCTCAGCACTTCAACTCCCCCTCCCATTCCCACACTGACCTCTCTGTCCTGGGCCTCCTCCACTGTCAGAGTGAGGCCCAGCGCAAATTGGAGGAACAGCACCTCATATTTCGCTTGAGCAGCTTCTACACCCCAGCAGTATGAACATCACTAACTTCAAGTAGCCCTTGCTTTCTCTCTCTCTCCATCCCTTCCCCCCTTCCCAGTTCTCCCACCAGTCTTCCTGTCTCCGACTACATTCTATCTCTGTCCCGCCCACTCCCCTGACACCAGTTTGAAGAAGGTTCTCGACCCGAAACCTCACCCATTCCTTCTCTCCAGAGATGCTGCCTGTCCCGCTGAGTGAATCCATCGTTTTGTGTCTACCGGCGGTAAGAACAGTAACTTCACTAACTTCAAGGATCCCGTGCTTCCCCTCTTTCTCCATCCCTCCCCCATCCTAGTTCTGTGGCCAGTCTGACTGTACTCCTGGTTACATTTTGTAGTATCTTTGTTTGCATCATTGTCACCTTCCCCTCGCTAACAAGCATCTGTTCATCGAATCATAGACAATAGGTGCAGGAGTAGGCCATTCGGCCCTTCGAGCCTGCACCGCCATTCAATGTGATCATGGCTGATCATCCAACTCAGTATCCCTTCTCTCCATACCCCCTGATCCCTCTAGCCACATGGGCCATATAACCATATAACCATATAACAATTACAGCACGTAAACAGGCCTTCTCGGCCCTTCCAGTCCGTGCCGACCATTCATTTTCCCCTAGTCCCATCTACCTGCACTCAGACCATACCCCTCCATTCCCTTCCCGTCCATATACCTATCCAATTTACTTTTAAATGTTAAAATCGATCCTGCCTCCACCACTTCTGCAGGAAGATCATTCCACACAGCCACCACTCTCTGAGTAAAGAAGTTCCCCCTCATGTTACCCCTAAACTTCTGTCCCTTAATTCTCATGTCATGCCCTCTTGTTTGAATCTTCCCTACCCTCAATGGGAAAAGCTTATCCACGTCAACTCTGTCTATCCCTTTCATCATTTTAAAGACCTCAATCAAGTCCCCCCTTAACCTTCTGCGCTCCGAAGAATAAAGACCTAACTTGTTCAACCTTTCTCTGTAACTTAGTTGCTGGAACCCAGGCAACATTCTAGTAAATCTCCTCTGTACATGCTTTTAATAAAAAATATTATATAGGAATTAGGCCATTCGGCCCATCGAGTCCACTCTGTCTCATAATCCCATTTTCCAGCCTTCTCCCCATAACCCATGGCAACCATTCTAATCAAGAATTGTCTATCTCTGCCTTAAAAATATCCAACGACTTGGCCTCCACAGATTAACTACCCTCTGACTAAAGAGGTTCCTCCTCAACAGAGGTGATGACCTCTGATCCTAGACTCTCCCACCAGTGGAAACATCCTCTCCACATCCACTCTATCTGTGTCTTTCACTATTCTGTAAGTTTCAATGAGGTCCCCCCTCAACCTTCTAAATCCAGCAAGTACAGGCCCTGTCAAACACCATATTTAGGAGCAAAGAGGTCCTACTGCACTTGTACAGGGCCCTGGTGAGACCGCACCTGGAGTATTGTGTGCAGTTTTGGTCCCCAAATTTGAGGAAGGGCATTCTTGCCATTGAAGGAGTGCAGCGTAGGTTCACCAGGTTCATTCCCAGGATGGCGGGACTGTCATATGATGAAAGAATGGGTTGACTGGAATTTAGATGTGAGGAGATCTTATAGAAACATATACAATTCTTAAAGGATTGGACAAGCTAGATGAAGGAAACATGCTGGGGGGGGGGGGGGGAATCCAGAACCATGGGGTCACAGTTTAAGAATAAGGGGTAGGCCATTTAGGACTGAGATGAGGAAAAACCGTTTCACCCAGAGAGTTGTGAATCTCTGGAATTCTCAGCCACAGAAGGCAGTGGAGGCCAATTCACCGGATGTTTTCAAGAGAGAGTTAGATATAGCTCTTATGGCTAAAGGAATCTAGGGATATTGGGTGAAAGCATGAACGGGGTACTAATTTTAGATGATCCGGATGTTTTCAAGAAAGAGTTACATTTAGCTCTGAGGGCTGAAGGAATCACGGGATATGGGGTGAAAGCAGGAAGGGGGTACTGATTTTGGATGATCAGCCATGATCTTATTGAATGGGGGTGCTGGATTGAAGGGCCGAATGGCCTCCTCCTGCACCTATTTTCTATGTTTCTGTGTCTCTATTTCTCTGTGTCTCCCTCTGCCCCGACTCTCAGTCTGAAGAAGGGTCTCGACCCGAAAGGTCACCCATCCCTTCTCTCCAGAGATGCTGCCCGTCCCGCTGAGTTACTCCGGCTTGTTGTGTCCGCCATCATAAGCACTGTGCACGCTCGCCACAGATTTGTTCCCGATGTTGGGGAGGTCCAGGACAAGGGGTCACAGCTTAAGGATAAGGGGGAAATCCTTTAGGACCGAGATGAGAAGGAATTTTTTCACACAGAGAGTGGTGGGTCTCTGGAACTCTCTGCCACAGAGGGTAGTTGAGGCCAGTTCATTGACTATATTTAAGAGGGAGTTAGATGTGGCCCTTGTGGCTAAGGGGATCAGAGGGTATGGAGAGAAGGCAGGTACGGGATACTGAGTTGGATGATCAGCCATGATCATATTGAATGGTGGTGCAGGCTCGAAGGGCCGAATGGCCTACTCCTGCACCTAGTTTCTATGTTTCTATGTTTCTATGTTTCTATGGGGCGGTGGGCTGTGTTTTTTGCGGATTCCTCAGTTACTTAGGCTGTTTATATCTGTAGGATCTTATTGCTTATTTTGGCACCAGCGGGCTGTTTGGCAAGCCCTCGGCATAGATAATTGAACGGGCCTGCCCGGATATTTGAACCGCCTTTAACATCCACGGTTTGAAGTTCAATTTTCTCACTTCTATGTCCGCGTCCTCCGTGACTTTTACCGCCCTGTCATCTACTTCACACAACCCCCTCTCGATTTCTCCGCAGCGTGTCGTTAAGCCGGAAAAGAGTGCGGAGAAGATTTACGAGGATGGTTCTCGGGACTCGAGGATCAGAGAGAGCTGCAGGGCGAGGTTGAGTGGGCTGGGACTCTACTCCATGGAGCGGTGGAGTGTGAGGGGTGATCTTATAGAGGTGCACTTGGCCAAGCAGCACCCGTTGGCACCCATTGGGGGGGGGGGGCAGAGGCGTCAAACACACACTAACCCCCCCCCCCCCATATAACCATATACCAATTACAGCACGGAAACAGGACCTCTCAGCCCTTCCAGTCCATGACGACCATTTATTTTCCCCTAGTCCCATCCACCTGCACTCAGACCATACCCCTCCCTTCCCTTCCCGTCCATATACCTATCCACTTTGCTTTTATTATATTCATATCATAATTAAGATTTAATAATAGAAACATAGAAACATAGAAAATAGGTGTAGGAGTAGGCCATTCGGCCCTTCGAGCTAGCACCGCCATTCAATATGATCATCCAACTCAGTATCCCGTACCTGCCTCCTTCTCTCCATACCCCCTGATCCCTTTAGCCACAAGGGCCACATCTAACTCCCTCTTAAATATAGCCAACAAACTGGCCTCAACTACCTTCTGTGGCAGAGAATTCCACAGATTCACCACTCTCTGTGTGAAAAATGTTTTTCTCATCTCGGTCCTAAAAGACTTCCCCCTTATCCTTAAATTGTGACCCCGTGTTCTGGACTTCCCCAACATCGGGAACAATCTTCCAGCATCTAGCCTGTCCAACCCCTTAAGAATTTTGTACGTTTCTATAAGATCCCCCCCTCAATCTTCTAAATTCCAGCGAGTACAAGCCGAGTCTATCCAGTCTTTCTTCATATGGAAGTCCTGCCATCCCAGGAATCAGTCTGGAGAACCTTCTCTGTACCCCCTCTATGGCAAGAATTTGTACTCCCTCTATGATCCCTCTGTACTCTGTCTCTCTGTACCCCCTCTATGACAATATTTAATTAAGAGAGAGACAGAAGGAACTGCAGAGTTTACGAGGATGTTTCCCGGGACTCGAGGGTCCGAGCTGCAGGGAGAGGTTGATAGGACTAGGACTTGTTGGAGCAGAATTAGTAAGTAAGTAAGTGAGTAAGTTTATTGACCAAGTATTCACATACAAGGAATTTGCCTTGGTGCTCCGCCCACAAGTATCATAATACCACAATGACATACAGTGAGAGTTACGAATGACTCAGAAAACACTAAACATTAATAATAATAAAACATTAATGATAAAACACCACTGATCAAGCACGTGAACCAACAAAATACCAGATCAAAGGGAGGCTACAGATTTTTGGCTGTTGAGTAGAGCAACTACTCGTGGATAAAAACTGTTTTTATGTCCGGCTGTGGCAGCTTTGACAGTCCGGAGTCTCCTTCCAGAGGGAAGTGATTCAAAGAGTGTGTGGCCAGAGTGAGAGGGGTCAGAGATGATCTTGCCCGCTCGCTTCCTGGCCCTTGCAGTGTACAGTTCATCAATGGAGGGAAGGTTACAGCCAATAACCTTCTCTGCTGATCGGACGATTCGCTGCAGCCTCCGGGTGTCGTGCTTGGTGGCTGAGCCAAACCAGACCATGATGGAGAAGGTGAGGACAGACTCTACGATGGCCGTGTAGAATTGGACCATCATTGCCTGTGGCAGATTGTGCTTCCTCAGCTGCCGCAGGAAGTACATCCCCTGTTGTGCCTTTTTGACTGTGGAGTTGATGGTAGCCCCCCACTTAAGGTCCTTGGAGATGATGGTTCCCAGGAACTTAAAAGACTCCACAGATGTGACTGTGGTGTTGTTGATGGTGGGGTGAGGGGAGGGGGATCTCTCCTAAAGTCTACTATCAATTCCACTGTCTGAAGAGCGTTGAGCTCCAGGTTGTTGCTACGGCACCAGGACGCCAGCTGGGACACTTCCTGTCTGTAGGCAGATTCCCTCCCCATCCTGGATTAGTCCAATCAGGGTTGTGTCGTCCTCAAACTTGAGAAGCTTGACAGAGGAGTCTGTGGAGGTGCAGTCGTTGGTGTAGAGAGAGTAGAGGAGAGGGGAGAGTACACAGCCTTGCGGTGCCTCTATGCTTAGCGTTTGCGGGTCCTAGATGTGCCTCACATGCTGCTTCCTGTCTGTCAGGAAGCTGGTGATCCACCGACCGAGGGGTTCAGGCACAGTCAACTCGGAGAGTTTGGAGTGTAGTAACTCTGGCACAGTGGTGTTGAATGCAGAGCTAAAATCGACATACAGGATCCTCGCATAGGACCCCTGTCAGTCTAGGTGCTGGAGGCCATTCAACCCATCAAGTCTACTCTGCCATTGAATCATGGCTGATCTATCTTTCCCCCCCATTCTCCTGCCTTCTCCCCATAACCCCTGACACTAATCAGGAATCTGCCATTCTCCGCCTTAAAAATACCCATTGACTTGGCCTCCACAGCCGTCTGTGGCAATGAATTCCACAGATTCACCGCCCTCTGACTAAAGAAATTCCTCCTCGTCTCCTTTCTTAAGGTACGTCCTTTTATTCTGGGGCTGTGACCTCTGATTCTAGACTATCCACACCATTCTCTCCACATCCACTCCAGACCTTCCAGTAGGTATGTTACAAAACTTACCTTGAGCAGCGCTGCAGTTCTGCTGCTCCCCGTGTGCGTGACTTTGGCACCTTTCAGAGGGGGCGGGCTTAAAGTGCCGTTTTTCCACAGGCAGGGAAAATCGATCCATGTCGGGCGATTTCGTTGCGGAAGAAAAATCGCTCCGACATTTCATGAATGAAGGTATTTTTAAATTACTCTAAATTATTTATTAACTAGAGTAATTTAAAAATCACCTTCCAAAGCCGTGAGCGCCGACAATGGGAAGGATTTTGAGTAGGGGAGAAAAAAAGGTAAATAGTTTATTTTTATATTAAAAGTTGGTTTTTCGGGAGGCTTTAATCACATTTTCATGTTGCGAAAAGGGGACAAAAAAAATGTATGAACCAGCAGTATTTTTCCTCCCGACTTTACCGCAAACCGCAACGTTCCAATCCACCGCATTCCACTAAAACCCACTCGCTAGTTGATTTAAATGGCCATTAATTTACAGGAATCAAACACTAAATTCCTTCCATTTGGCCCAGAAATTCATGAAAATGAGATTTAAAAATTATGTTATATTGTGGATTATTGTGTGAATGTTATTTGGACACTTAGGCAATTAAAAAAAAGTTTATCTTTTGTTAAGAAATGGATAGATGTTTAGATCTACTCATTGAATTTTGTAATTAGCTACAATTAGATAACTAACTAATTATATGCTTTAATTTCAGGTCATCCAAGTAAGATTGTTTCATATTTGTTTCAGAATGCTTCAATCTATAATAACTGAAAATTTCATTGAGTTCTCTTAATTTTTAAGAAAGATATGGGCTTTTAACGGTTCTAGATCACAGCTTTTGAGTTAAGTCAATTGAAAGGCAATGGGGAACAAGATGCTAATTTCCGAGTATGAAAATGGTCATAACTTTCTTAATACTGAAGATATGAAAGTGAATTAGGTGTCAAATTAAACTTCTTTTTATGCTTTATCTGATGGGATAAATTGCAGACTTGATTTTTAAAATCTCAAAATTTTGTAACATTGCTACTTCCAGTATTCGGTTCATTTCAATAAGGTCCCCCCTCATCCTCTAAACCCCAGCGAGTACAGGCCCAGTGCCGTCAAAGGGGACAAAGGCACATTAACCCATTCATCCCCGGGATCATTCTCCTACCCAATCCTAGGAACATTGAGTTTTCCGATTTCACGTGGTTCCCCTCTCTATTCCCGCCCCCCCTCTCTTTCCCCTGCTCAGAGCCCCCTTCCTAATGCACTTGAAGTTCCCCCACCAACACCCACAGCCCCAGCCACTTTGCTCCTGTAACCATATAACCATATAACCATATAACAATTATAGCACGGAAACAGGCCATCTCGGCCCTTCAACTTTTTTCCCTTAGTCCCACCTTTAGATTAGATTAGATTAGATTCTTTATTTGTCATTCAGACCTTTCGGCCTGAACGAAACTCTGTTTCCCTGCAGTCATACATATAATTAAAAATAAAAAAATAAAAAAATGACAGAACACACAATAAACACAAATTTAACATCCACCACAGTGAGTTCACCAAACACCTCCTCACTGTGGTGGAAGGCAAAATCTTAAAGTCTGTGTCTCTTCCCTCTTTGTTTCCCTCTGCGCCGAGGTGATCCAGGCCTCAGATGCCGCGACCATACTGGGCGATGGTAAGTCAGTCCCGCGGTGCAACCGAGCTCCACGAATGGGCCGGTTCAACTCCGCGGCCTGGGGGGTCCACCGGGCCCGTGGTCGGGCCGCTGCAACCGCTCCGGGACAAAGACGGGTCGCCGCCCCGGGACCGAGTCGGGTTTCCGCCGCCGCTGTCGTCACCGCCGCTGCTGGAACCGCTCCGGTAGTCGGGCCGCTGCTGCCGCCGCTGCCGCCACTGCTGGAACCGCTCCGGCAGTCGGGCCGCCGCTGCTGCCGCGGTCGCCGCTGCCGAAACCGCTCCGGGAGTCGGGACGCTGCTGCCGCCGCCGTCGTTGCTGAAACCGCTCCGGGAGTCAGGCCGCTGCCGCCGCCGCCGCTGCCGAAACCGCTCCGGGAGTCGGGACGCTGCTGCCGCCGTCGTCGCTGCTGAAACCGCTCCGGGAGTCGGGACGCTGCTGCCGCCGTCGCCGCTGCTGAAACCGCTCCGGGAGTCGGGTCGCTGCTGCCGCCGCCGTCGCTGCTGAAACCGCTCCGGGAGTCAGGCTGCTGCTGCCGCCGCCGTCGCTGCTGCTGGAACCGCTCCGGGCCCGAGGCCGCCAGCTCCGCCATTAGGCCTCGGCGCAGACAGAGACGGGGAATACGACATAAAGTCGCATCCCCCCCCCCAGAAGGAAGAGACCCGGACATGTTACTCCCCCCCCACCCACATACACAATCCAACAAAACGAACGAACCCAACCAAAAAACAGGACATAAAAATAAAATAACAGACAGACTGCAGGTGGGCCGCAGCTGTTAACCCAGCGCCGCCATCTTGAATCACCACCAGCCTGCACTCATACCATAACCCTCCAAACCCTTCTCATCCATATGCCTATCCAATTTATTTTTAAATGATAACAAAGAACCTGCCGCCACCACTTCCATTGGAAGCTCATTCCACACCGCTACCACTCTCTGAGTAAAGAAGTTCCCCCTCATGTTACCCCTAAACTTCAGTCCCTTAATTCTAAAGTCATGTCCTCTTGTTTGAATCTTCCCTATTCTCAAAGGGAAAAGCTTATCCACGTCAACTCTGTCTATCCCTCTCATCATTTTAAAGACCTCAATCAAGTCCACCCTTAACCTTCTGCGCTCCAGAGAATAAAGACCTAACTTGTTCAACCTATCTCTGTAACTTAGCTGTTGAAACCCAGGCAACATTCTAGTAAATCTCCTCTGCACCCTCTCTATTTTGTTGACATCCTTCCTATAATTGGGCGTCCAAAATTGTACACCATACTCCAGATTTGGTCTCACCAATGCCTTGTACAATTTTAACATTACATCCCAGCTTCCCTACTTCCCTCCTTTTCCCTACTTTCTGTACTCATCTCCCATCCCCATCCCATATTTCCCTCATACCCCCTCTACCCCCTCATACCCCCTCTAACGCCCCCACCCCCCCTCCACCCCGGGCAGATGCATAGTCTCTCTTGTCTACTGTAGGCAAATCGAGGACCAGAGGAGAGAAGACTTTGGCGTATGGAACAAGCTGCCAGAGGAGGTAGTTGAGGCTGGGACTATCCCAACGTTTAAGAAACAGTTAGACAGGTACATGGATAGGACAGGTTAGGATGGATATGGACCAAGCGCGGGCAGGTGGGACTAAGTGTAGCTGGGACATGTTGGCCTGTGTGGGCAAGTTGGGCCGAAGGGCCTGTGTCCACATTGTGTCATTCTGTGTCCAGGACACTTTCTTCTCCCCCCCCCCCCTTTCCCCTTCCACGCATATCCCACCCTATCCCACCCACCCTTTAACTCCTTATCTGACACACGGTGGAAGTGTACATGTACTGGTGACAAAGAAACATAGAAACATAGACAATAGGTGCAGGAGGAGGCCATTTGGCCCTTCGAGCCAGCACCGCCATTCATTGTGATCATGGCTGGTCGTTCCCTATCAATAACCCGTGCCTGCCTTCTCCCCATATCCCTTGACTCCACTAGCCCCTAGAGCTCTATCTAACTCTCTCTTGAATCCATCCAGTGACTTGGCCTCCACTGCCCTCTGTGGCAGGAAATTCCATAAATTCACGTATACAATATCATGAGGGGAATAGATCGGGTAGGTGCGCACAGAGTCTCTTGCCCAGAGTAGAGGAATCGAGGACCAGAGGACATAGGTTTAAGGTGAGGGAGAAAAGATTTAACAGGAACCTGGGCTTCCAACAAAGGGTTCCTACAAATCTTTACACAAAGGGTGGCGGGTGTATGGAACGAGCTGCCGGAGGAGGTAGTTGAGGCTGGGACATTTTCACACAGAGAGTTGTGAGTCTGTGGAATTCTCTGCCTCAGAGGGCGGTGGAGGCCGGTTCTCTGGATACTTTCAAGAGAGAGCTAGTTAGGGTTCTTAAAGATAGTGGAGTCAGGGGATTATGGGGAGAAGGCAGGATCAGGGTACTGATTGGGGATTACACAAAAAGCTGGAGAAACTCAGCGGGTGCAGCAGCATCTAAGGAGCGAAGGAGATAGGCGACGTTTCGGGTCGAGACTCTTCTTCAGACCTGATTGGGGATGATCAGCGATGATCACATTAAATGGCGGTGCTGGCTCGAAGGGCCGAATGGCCTACTCCTGCACCTATTGGCTATTGTCTATTGACTATCCCAACGTTTGAGACATTTAGACAGGTACATGGATAGGACAGGTTTAGAGGGATATGGACCAAACGCAGGCAGGTGGGACTAGTGTAGATGTGGTCATGTGGTCAGCATGGGAAAGTTGGGCCGAAGGGCCTGTTTCCATGCTGTATGACCCTGTGACACTGTTCTGTCTCCTTACCACCTGCAGCCCAGTGTGTGGGATAGTGCTGGTGTACAGGGTGGTCATCGCTGGTCGACGCGGACTCGGTGGGCTGGAGGGCCAGTTTCCTCACTGCACCTCGAAGGTGTCAGGTAAAGTCAAAGGGATATGTGGGCAGGTGTGACGAGTGTAGATGGGCCACCTTGGCCACTGTGTCAGGATGGAACCCGGGTCTCTGGCGCTGTAAGGCAGCAACTCTACCGCAGGGCCACCGTGACACCCCAGATGGGACAAAGACTGCCAGGTGACAGTTCAGTTCAGTTCAGTTTGTTGCCACGTGTACCGAGGTACAGTGAAAAGCTTTTGTTGCGTGCTATCCAGTCAGCGGAAAGGCAACACATGATTACAACCGACCCATTTACTGTGAAGCCGAGTCTATCCAGTCTTTCCTCATATGAAAGTCCTGACATCCCAGGAATCAGTCTGGTGAATCTTCTCTGTACCCCCTCTATGGCAAGAATGTCCTTCCTCAGATTTGGAGACCAAAACTGTACGCAATACTCCAGGTGTGGTCTCACCAAGACCCTGTACAACTGAAGTAGAACCTCCCTGCTCCTATACTCAAATCCTTTTGCTATGAATAATAATAATAATAATAATAATGTTTTATCATTATTACTAATGTTTAGTGTTTTCTGAGTCATTCGTAACCGTCAGTGTATGTCATGTTGATACTTGTGGGCGGAGCACCAAGGCAAATTCCTTGTATGTGAATACTTGGCCAATAAACGTACTTATTTAATAGTCTATGCAGTTCATAGCTTATTTGAGGTTGTTGTGTTTAATAGCCTGATGGCTGTCGGGAAGAAGCTGTTCCTGAACCTGGACGTTACAGTTCTCAGGCAACGTTGTCTTGTTGAGTCTCATTATGTATAACCCGTTTTCACCTAGAACACAGCGTACAAAGACCTGTTTCCTTTATCACCAAAACCTTTTTTGCAAATTCCTTGTATATGAATACTTGGCCAATAATATTACTTAAGGGCCTGTCCCACCAGCATGCAACTCCATGCGATGAGCGCGACCTAACGTGGTCACTTGAGCCGTCCGGCGTCGCGGGGCCGGTCCCACTTTGATCGCCAGAGCCGTGCGGAATTGTGCGGAGTTCGTCCCGACATCGTGCAGGGCTCCGAAAAACTGACCATGTTCAAAAATTCCGCGCGGCAATGGCTTGTCGGCTCGCAGTCGCCTCGACGCATTACACACCGCCCCGACGTCGTGCCTCCGTGACCCTCTCTGTAGGTGCCTCCGTGACCCTCTGTATGTGTGGCTCCGTGGCCCTCTGTGTGTGTGTGTGCCTCTGTGCCCCTCTCTGTGTGCCCCTCTCTGTCCTGGCGAACTTACCTTTAAGACTTCGCTCCAAGTTCGCCTCACTTTGCGCCACGTTGCGCCACTCACCCGACCTCCGCGCCGCCCCCACTGCCGGTTTGGTCGCGCTTGCCGCATGCAGGCACATGCTGGTGGGAACGGCCCTGTACAGGGGATCACCCAACCTCCGCGCCGTCCCCGCTTCTAGTTTGATCGCGCTCACCGCATGGAGTCGGATGCTGGTAGGACAGGCCCCTTATGCATGGACCCAACGCAAACTGATGAACTTATGAACTTAGGAGAGTTGAGCATTTGGTTGTCATCCTGTACCTCCTTCCCATCGGCAGGGGTGAAATGAGAGCGCGGCCAGGGTGGTGTGAGGCTTTGATGATGCTGGCTGCCTTTTAGAAAACCCTTTTAACGCACTTTTGCGAGGCAGTGGAAGCCATCAGCAGTGTTAGTGATTGGGGCACGGAGCACGTCAACACTTAATAAATTTGAAGGGTGATTAAAAAGAGAGGAAAATAAAAAGGGCATGCGAGAGAGGGAGAAAATCCGGCCTCTCGCCCGAGCGGCAAACTAGCATGAGAACTAACAGAGTGATATGTTTACATTACAACCTGGTGTTTTCACTCAGTTGAGCTAATTTTTTTAAAAACTCGTTTCCTCCAAATGGAACCGAGAAACAGGAATTTTTATCGCAGGTCGGTCTCCTGTGTAACCCGAGATTCGACGAACAAGTGCGTTACCTTTTAAAATGGTTTCACTGGCAGGTACCCTTGCCCGTAAAGCTGTCCGCGCCCACAGCGGGAATTAATCACCCGCGGCCCCCGTGACTTGTGTGCGTTCGTACGTTGAGGAGTTAGTTACCAACCACTAAACGGGTTCCGGCAGTGCGTTTCACGTTAGTTTAGTTTAGTAAGTAAGTAAGTTTATTGGCCAAGTATTCACATACAAGGAATTTGCCTTGGTGCTCCGCCCGCAAGTAACAGTTACGAATGACTCAGAAAACACTAAACATTAATGACAATAAAACATTAGAAACACAGAAACATAGAAAATTAGGTGCAGGAGTAGGCCATTCGGCCCTTCGAGCCTGCACCGCCATTCAATATGATCATGGCTGATCATCCAACTCAGTATCCCGTACCTGCCTTCTCTCCATACCCCCTGATCCCTTTAGCCACAAGGGCCACATCTAACTCCCTCTTAAATATAGCCAATGAACTGGCCTCAACTACCTTCTGTGGCAGAGAATTCCAGAGACTCACCACTCTGTGTAAAGAATGTTTTCCTCATCTCGGTCCTAAAGGAATTCCCCCTTATCCTTAGACTGTGACCCCTTGTTCTGGACTCCCCCAACATCGGGAACAATCTTCCTGCATCTAGCTTGTCCAACCCCTTAAGAATTTTGTAAGTTTCTATAAGATCCCCCCTCAATCTTCTAAATTCCAGCGAGTACAAGCCGGGTCTATCCAATCTTTCCTCATATGAAAGTCCTGACATCCCAGGAATCAGTCTGGTGAACCTTCTCTGTACCCCCTCTATGGCAAGAATGTCTTTCCTCAGATTTGGAGACCAGAACTGTACGCAATAGTCCAGGTGTGGCCTCACCAAGACCCTGTACAACTGCAGTAGAACCTCCCTGCTCCTATACTCAAATCCTTTCGCTATTAATGATACGTTTATTTTTAGTTGATTGTCCCGTGTGCCAAGGTGTTTTAAGTTTGGTTTAGTTTCGCGGAAACAGGCCCTTCGGCCCGCCTTGCCCGCGCCGACCAGCGATCACCCCGTACGCCAGCGCTATCCTACCCACACTCGAGAACATTTATCATCTTTACCGAAGAATGTTTTAAGACTTTAGACTTTAGGCCTTCGAGGTGCAGGGTGGAAACAGGCCCTTCGGCCCGCGGAGTCCGTGTCAGCCAGCAACTGTGGGGACCCACAGTCCTGTTTATATCAACGGGTCGATGGTTGAAAGGGTCAAGAGCTTCAAATTCCTGGGCCTGCACATCTGTGAAGATCTTTCCTGGTCCGAGAACACAGATGCAATTATTAAGAAAGCTCAGCAGCGCCTCTACTTCCTGAGAAGATTACGGAGAGTTGGTCTGTCAAGGAGGACTCTCTCTAACTTCTACAGGTGCACAGTAGAGAGCTTGCTGACTGGTTGCATCGTGCCTTGGTTCGGCAACTTGAGCGCCCTGGAGAGGAAAAGACTACAAAAAGTAGTAAACACTGCCCAGTCCATCATCGGCTCTGACCTTCCTTCCATCGAGGGGATTTATCACAGTCGCTGCCTCAAAAAGGCTGGCAGCATCATCAAGGACCCACACCATCCTGGCCACACACTCATCTCCCCGCTACCTTCGGGTAGAAGGTACAGGAGCCTGAAGACTGCAACGACCAGGTTCAGGAATAGCTACTTCCCCACAGCCATCAGGCTATTAAACCTGGCTCGGAACTCTGAACATTAATATCCCTCCATCTGTTATTTGCACTTTATTAATTTATTAATTCATGGGCGTATTTATGTATAGAATTGTAGTCAATGCCTTCTATGTTCTGTTGTGCTATGCAAAGAAAGATTTTCATTGTCCTGTCAGGGACACATGACAATAAACTCTTTTGACGTTGACTTTGATCACACCCACAAACTAACACCATCCTACACACACTGGGGACAATTTACAATCTTTACCGAACCCAATTAGCCTACACACACCCGCCCATCTTTGGAATGTGGGAGGAATCAGCCGGAAAAAAGACTCCCACGCACGTATGAACTCCAGCATCCGGAGTCGGGATCGAACCTGGGCTTCCGGGCCTGTGAGGCAGCAGCTCCACCACTGCGCCCCGTGCCGCACAGGTCCGCCCAGACCCGGTGGGCCGAAGGGCCTGTTTCCCTGCTGTATCTCCAAACTGAACCAAACTAACTCAGTACATGGGACAATAAACTCAACTACACCACCATGATTTACGAGGATGTTGCCGGGACTCGGGGGCCTGAGCTACAGGGAGAGGTTGAGCAGGGCTGGGACTCTATTCCTTGGAGGGCAGGAGGATGAGGGGCGATCTTATAGAGGTGTATAAAATCATGAGAGAGGAATAGATCGGGTAGACGCTCGGAGTCTCTTGCCCAGAGTAGGGGAATCGAGGACCAGAGGACAGGGGTTTAAGGTGAAGGCGGGAAAAATTTAATAAGAATCTGAGGGGGTGAGTGCATGGAACAAGCTACCTGAGGAGGTAGTTGAGGCAGGTATGATCGCAACCTTTAAGAAACACTAGACTAAGTGGGACCCATTGGGTCCCAGCATCACATGGGAGGGCTGGTCCCTCAACGCACTATTCCACCTCTCCACCAATCCCAATATTGGTGGCCAGTGGGGGGGTGGGGAGGGGGAGCAGCTAGGAGCACTAGTATGGGTGTTGTGGGCTGAAGGGACTGGTTTCTAGAGGGCTAGTATTGACATTGTGGGCCGAATGGATTCTTGGGCTGGCAGCTCATTCACTCATATAACCATATAACCATATAACAATTACAGCACGGAAACAGGCCCTCTCGGCCCTTCCAGTCCTTGCCGACCATTTATTTTCCCCTAGTCCCATCTACCTGCACTCAGACCATACCCCTCCATTCCCTTCCCGTCCATATACCTATCCACTTTACTTTTAAATGCTAAAATCGATCCTGCCTCCACCACTTCTGCTGGAAGCTCATTCCACACAGCCACCACTCTCTGAGTAAAGAAGTTCCCCCTCATGTTACCAAAACCACAGGAGAGAGACATGTGGGTCACGCTAAGGAAGGGCAAGGGGCAGAGGCATGAACGAGTGAGTACTCCAATGTCAGTACACCTGGCAAATAAGTACTCCTGTTTGAGTACGGATGGGGGTGACAGCCTACCCGAGGGTAGCGACAGCGGACGGGCCTTCAGCACAGAGACCGGCCCTGTTGCTCCGAAAGGTAGGGGAAAAAAGAGGAGGGCAATAGTAATTGGGGACTCTATTGTTAGGGGGTCGGATAGGCGATTCTGTGGACGCAGTCGGGAGACCAGGATGGTGGTCTGCCTCCCTGGTGCCAAGGTCTTGGACGTGTCTAAACGTGTCCAAGATATCCTCAAATCAGAGGGAGAGGAGCCTGAGGTCGTGGTACATATAGGTACCAATGACATAGGTAAAAAAAGGGAAGAGGTCCTGAAGGGAGGATTTAAGGACTTGGGAGGAGAGTTGAGGAAAAGGACCAAAAAGGTAACAATCTCAGGATTACTGCCTGTGCCACGTGACAGTGAGAGTAGAAATGAAGCAAGGTGGAGGATAAATGCTTGGCTGAAAGACTGGTGCAGAGGGCAGGGATTCAAGTTTCTGGATCATTGGGACTTCTTTTGGGGTAGGTGGGACCTGTACAGAAAGGATGGGTTGCACTTGAACCCGAGGGGGACCAATATCCTGGCGGGGAAATTTGCAAAGGCCACTGGGGAGACTTTAAACTAGAATGGTTGGGGCGAGGGATGCAAATAGCAAAAGCTAGTAGACAGAATGGGAGGCAGGAAGCAGAAAAGGGAAGCACTCGGACACAAGAGGAGAAAGAAAAAAAAGGAAATAAACAGAGAACAAGAGATGGGGGGTTTCTTAAATGTGCATTTTTTAATGCTAGGAGCATTGTAAGAAAGGTGGATGAGCTTAGAGTCTGGATAGACACCTGGAAGTATGATGTTGTGGCGATCAGTGAAACATGGTTGCAGGAGGGCTGTGATTGGAAACTAAATATTCCAGGATTTCGTTGCTTCAGGTGTGATAGAATTGGAGGGGCAAGAGGTGGAGGTGTTGCATTGCTAGTCAGGGAAGATATTACAGCAGTGCTTTGGCAGGATAGATTGGAGGGCTCATCTAGGGAGGCTATTTGGGTGGAACTTAGAAGTGGGAAAGGTGTAGCAACACTTATAGGGGTGTATTATAGACCACCAAATGGGGAACGAGAATTGGAAGAGCAAATATGCAAAGAGATAGCAGATATTAGTAGTAAGCACAAGGTAGTGATTGTGGGAGATTTCAACTTTCCACACATAGACTGGGAAACACATTCTGTAAATGGGCTGGATGGTTTGGAGTTTGTAAAATGTGTGCAGGATAGTTTTTTGCAGCAATACATAGAGGTGCCTACTAGAGGAGGGGCAGTGCTGGACCTCCTGTTAGGAAATGAGACGGGACAGGTGGCGGAGGTATGCGTAGGGGAGCACTTCGGGTCCAGTGATCACAATACCATTAGTTTCAATATAATTATGGAGAAGGACAGAACTGGGCCTAGGGTTGAGACTTTTGATTGGAGAAAGGCTAACTTTAACGAGATGCGAGATGATTTAAAAGGAGTGAACTGGGACATTTTGTTTTATGGGAAAGATGTAGAGGAGAAATGGAGGACATTTAAAGGGGAAATTTTAAGAGTACAAAATCTTTATGTTCCTGTTCGGTTGAAAGGAACCAGTAAAAATTGGAAAGAGCCCTGGTTTTCAAGGGAAATTGGACATCTTGTTCGGAAAAAGAGGGAGATCTGCAATAATTATAAGCAGCATGAAGTAAATGAGGTGCTTGAGGAGTATAAGGAATGTAAAAAGAATCTTAAGAAATAAATTAGAAAAGCTAAAAGAAGATATGAGGTTGCTTTGGCAAGTAAGGTGAAAGTAAATCCAAAGGGTTTCTACAGCTATATTAATAGCAAAAGGATAACAAGGGATAAAATTGGTCCATTGGAGAGACCGAGTGGACAGCTATCTGCAGAGCCAAAAGAGATGGGGGAGATATTGAACAATTTCTTTTCTTCGGTATTCACCAAGGAGAAGGATATTGAATTATGTGAGGTAAGGGAAACTAGTAGAGTAGCTATAGATACTATGAGTTTCAAAGTAAAAGAAGTACTGGCACTTTTGAAAAATATAAAAGTGGATAAGTCTCCAGGTCCTGACAGGATATTCCCTAGGACATTGAGGGAAGTTAGTGTAGAAATAGCCGGGGCTATGACAGAAATATTTCAAATGTCATTAGAAACGGGAATAGTCCCCGAGGATTGGCGTACTGCGCATGTTGTTCCATTGTTTAAAAAGGGCTCTAAAAGTAAACCTAGCAATTATAGACCGGTTAGTTTGACTTCAGTGGTGGGCAAATTAATGGAAAAGATACTTAGAGATAATATATATAAGTATCTGGATAAAGAGGGTCTAATTAGGAACAGTCAACATGGATTTATGCCTGGAAGGTCATGTTTGACTAATCTTCTTGAATTTTTTGAAGAGGTTACTAGGGAAATTGACGAGGGTAAAGCAGTGGATGTTGTCTATATGGATTTCAGTAAGGCCTTTGACAAGGTTCCTCATGGAAGGTTGGTTAAGAAGGTTCAACTGTTGGGTATAAATGCAGGAATAGCAAGATGGATTCAACAGTGGCTGAATGGGAGAAGCCAGAGGGTAATGGTGGATGGCTGTTTGTCGGGTTGGAGGCAGGTGACTAGTGGGGTGCCTCAGGGATCTGTGTTGGGTCCTTTGTTGTTTGTCATGTACATCAATGATCTGGATGAAGGGGTGGTAAATTGGATTAGTAAGTATGCAGATGATACCAAGATAGGGGGTGTTGTGGATAATGAAGAGGATTTCCAAAGTCTACAGAGTGATTTAGGCCAGTTGGAAAAATGGGCTGAAAGATGGCAGATGGAGTTTAATGCTGATAAATGTGAGGTGCTACACCTTGGCAGGACAAATCAAAATAGGACGTACATGGTAAACGGTAGGGAATTGAAGAATACAGTTGAACAGAGGGATCTGGGAATAACCGTGCATAGTTCCTTGAAGGTGGAATCTCATATAGATAGGGTGGTAAAGAAAGCTTTTGGTATGCTAGCCTTTATAAATCAGAGCATTGAGTATCGAAGCTGGGATGTAATGTTAAAATTGTACAAGGCGTTGGTGAGACCAAATCTGGAGTATGGTGTGCAGTTTTGGTCACCCAATTATAGGAAGGATGTCAACAAAATAGAGAGGGTACAGAGGAGATTTACTAGAATGTTGCCTGGGTTTCAACAGCTAAGTTACAGAGATAGGTTGAATAAGTTAGTTCTTTATTCTCTGGAGCGCAGAAGGTTAAGGGGGGACTTGATAGAGGTCTTTAAAATGATGAGAGGGATAGACAGAGTTAATGTGGACAAGCTTTTCCCTTTGAGAATAGGGAAGATTCAAACACGAGGACATGACTTTAGAATTAAGGGACAGAGGTTTAGGGGTAACATGAGGGGGAACTTCTTTACTCAGAGAGTGGTAGCGGTGTGGAATGAGCTTCCAGTGGAAGTGGTGGCGGCAGGTTCGTTGGTATCATTTAAAAATACATTGGATAGGCATATGGATGAGAGGGGTATGGAGGGTTATGGTATGAGTGCAGGCAGGTGGGACTAAGAGAAAAAAGTTGTTCGGCACGGACTTGAAGGGCCGAGATGGCCTGTTTCCGTGCTGTAATTGTTATATGGTTATATGGTTATATGGTTACCCCTAAACTTCTGTCCTGAGGGGTAACCTTTTCACACAAAGGGTGGAAGGTGTGTGGATCGAGCTGCCAGAGGAGACAGGGACTCTCTTAACGTTTAAGAAACATAGAGAGGGTAGGTTTGGAGGGGTATGGACCAAGCGCGGGCAGGTGGGACTAGTGTAGCTGGGGCATGTTGGTTGGTGTGGGCAAGTTGGGCCGAAGGGCCTGTTTCCACACTGTATCACTCAATGACTTACGTGGGAGGGGGGAAAGTGTAATGGGGTACATTATGGAGAGGATGTACCTCGCGACACATGGGCTTAAGCTAAACTAAACTAAACTAAACTAACCAGCTTGGTGATCAATATTGTTCTATTTGCATTACACAATTTGGGTAGACACAAAGTGGGTTAATATTTAGTCAGTTTTCCATGATTTTTTTAATTAACGAGCTTTCCAGTCTGCTCGGTTTATCTGTGAAATATTAATATGGTTTGTATAACTGAGCGATATGAAGTGTTTCTGTGAATTGGAAATTTTTGGATGAATCTTTGTAACTGTAACTGATGTGGATGGTTGTGCAAATGAATAATTTTGTAAGCTGCCAGATATTTGGATAGTTATATGTGTCACTGAGACGTGTGAATATGACTGTGTCTCGCAGCATGTCCACAAACACAGCGACGGGCTTCCTGAATCGAGTATAATTAGTCAGGGGGCAAAGATGTCACCAGTTTTGTGATAGAAACATAGAAAATAGGTGCAGGAGGAGGCAATTTGGCCCTTTGAGCCAGCACCGCCATTCATTGTGATCATGGCTGATCGTCCGCTATCAATAACCCGTGCCTGCCTTCTCACCATATCCCTTGACTCCACTAGCCCCTAGAGCTCTATCCAACTCTCTCTTAAATCCATCCAGTGACTTGGCCTCCACTGCCCACTGTGGCAGGGAATTCCACAAATTCACAACTCTCTGGGTGAAAAAGTTTTTTCTCACCTCAGTCTTAAATGGCCTCCCCTTTATTCTAAGACTGTGGCCCCTGGTTCTGGACTCGCCCAACATCGGGAACATTTTTCCTGCATCTAGCTTGTCCAGTCCATTTATAATTTTATATGTTTCTATAAGATTTCCCCTCATCCTTCTAAACTCCAGTGAATACAAGCCTAGTCTTTTCAATCTTTCCTTATATGACAGTCCCGCCATCCCAGGGATCAATCTCGTGAACCTACGCTGCACGGCCTCAATCACAAGGATGTCCTTCCTCAAATTAGGAGGGACATCAATCTCGTAAAAATACATCAATCACAAGGATGAGATATAGAGTCTTACAGCGTGGAAACGAGCCCTTCGGCCCAACTTGCCCCTGCCAACCAACATGCCCCATCTGTAGATAGGGTGGTAAAGAAAGCTTTTGGTGTGCTGGCCTTTATAAATCAGAGCATTTAATATAGGAGTAGGGAAGTAATGTTAAAATTGTGCAAGGCATTGGTGAGACCAATTCTGGAGTATGGTGTACAATTTTGGTCGCCTAATTATAGGAAGGATGTCAACAAAATAGGGAGAGTACAGAGGAGATTTACTAGAATGTTGCCTGGGTTTCAACAGCTAAGTTACAGAGAAAGGTTGAACAAGTTAGGTCTTTATTCTTTGGAGCGCAGAAGGTTAAGGGGGGACTTGATTGAGGTCTTTAAAATGATGAAAGGGATAGACAGAGTTGACGTGGATAAGCTTTTCCCATTGAGGGTGGGGAAGATGCAAACAAGAGGGCATGACATGAGAATTAAGGGACAGAAGTTTAGGGGTAACATGAAGGGGAACTTCTTTACTCAGAGAGTGGTGGCTGTGTGGAATGATCTACCTGCAGAAGTGGTGGAGGCAGGATCGATTTTAACATTTAAAAGTAAAGTGGATAGGTATATGGACGGGAAGGGAATGGAGGGGTGTGGTCTGAGTGCAGGTAGATGGGACTAGGGGAAAATAAATGGTCGGCATGGACTGGAAGGGCCGAGAAGGCCTGTTTCCGTGCTGTAATTGTTATATGGTTATATGGATACACTGAAGAAGGGTTTCGGCCCGAAACGTTACCTATCTCCTATACCAGCTCCATAGATGCTGCTGCACCCGCTGAGTTTCACCAGCATTTTGTGTGCCCCATCTACACTAGTCCCATCTACTGTATGTGGCAATGAATTCCACAGATTCACTGCCCTCTGATGAAAGAAATTCCTCCTCTTCTGCTTCCTTTTATTCTGATGCAATGGCCTCTGGTTCTAGACTCTCCCACTAGTTGAACCATCCGCTCGATGTCCACTCTATCCAGGCCTTTCAGTTCATATTTCATTGACTTTACCTTGCTTTTTGCTGTTCATTGCTCTGCAGTTCCATATCCTGGCCCCTTTCTTCACACATACAATATGTTTTTTTCTAATCAATGGGCGGCAATGGTAAATACATGGTAAATGGTAGGGAATTGAAGAATACACTTGTACAGAGGGATCTGGGAATAACCGTGCATAGTTCCCTGAAGGTGGAATCTCATATAGATAGGGTGGTAAAGCAAGCTTTTGGTGTGCTAGCCGTTATAAATCAGAGCATTGAGTATAGAAGCTGGGATGTAATGTTAAATTTGTACAAGGCGTTGGTGAGACCAAATCTGGAGTATGGTGTACAATTTTGGTCGCCCAATTATAGGAAGGATGTCAACAAAATAGAGAGAGTACAGAGGAGATTTACTAGAATGTTGCCTGGGTTTCAACAGCTAAGTTACAGAGATAGGTTGAATAAGTTAGGTCTTTATTCTCTGGAGCGCAGAAGGTTAAGGGGGGACTTGATAGAGGTCTTTAAAATGATGAGAGGGATAGACAGAGTTGATGTGGACAAGCTTTTCCCTTTGAGAATAGGGAAGATTCAAACAAGAGGACATGACTTTAGAATTAAGGGACAGAGGTTTAGGGGTAACATGAGGGGGAACTTCTTTACTCAGAGAGTGGTAGCGGTGTGGAATGAGCTTCCAGTGGAAGTGGTGGCGGCAGGTTCGTTGGTATCATTTAAAAATAAATTGGATAGGCATATGGATGAGAAGGGTGTGGAGGGTTATGGTATGAGTGCAGGCAGGTGGGACTAAGGGAAAAAAGTTGTTCGGCACGGACTGGAGGGGCCGAGATGGCCTGTTTCCGTGCTGTAATTGTTATATGGTTATATGGTTATATGGCAAGGTAGTGCAGAGGCAGAGTTGCAGCCTTAAGGGCCTGTCTAACTTGGGCGCATTTACGCGACATCATTTACGCGTAACGACACACGGCGCGCGTTTCATGCGGCGCACGTTACGCGCACATGACACGCGCATGGTGCGTGGTGATGTAGGCAGAGACGTGCGGTCGCGCGCGGCGCCCCAGGATCTTTATGACGCACAAAATCTTCGCACGCCATCGGCGTGACGCGCAAATGACGCCCAAGTGGGACTGGCCCTCTACAGCGCTTGCAGCATCAGACACCCGGGGTCGATCCCGACTACGGGCGCGTGTCTGTACAGAGTTTGTACGTTCTGCCCGTGACCTGCGTGGGTTATCCGAGATCTTTGGTTTCCTCCCACACTTCAATGGCGTACAGGTTAGTAAGATAATTGGCTTGGTATAAGTGTAAAACGCCCCCTAGTGTGTGGAGGGTAATGTTAATGTGTGTGGGGATCGCTGGTCAATAGACAATAGACAATACGTGCAGGAGTAGGCTATTCGGCCCTTCGAGCCAGCACCGCCATTCAATGTGATCATGGCTGATCATCCACAATCAGTACCCCGTTCCTGCCTTCTCCCCATATCCCCTGACTCCGCTATCTTTAAGAGCCCTATCTAGCTCTCTCTTGAAAGCATCCAGAGAACCGGCCTCCACCGCCCTCTGAGGCCGAGAATTCCACAGACTCACCACTCTCTGTGAAAAAAAAGTGTTTCCTCGTCTCCGTTCTAAATGGCTTACCCCTTATTCTTAAATTGTGGCCCCTGGTTCTGGGCTCCCCCAACATCGGGAACATGTTTCCTGCTGTTTGTGACCACGTGTGTTTTTTCCGGGTGCTCCGGTCTCCTCCCACACTCCAAAGACGTGCTGGTTTGGAGGTCAATTGGCTTCAGTAAAAATCGTAAATTGTCCCCAGTGCGTAGGATAGCGCTAGTATACAGGGTGAATGCTGGTCGGCACGGACTCAGTGGGCCGAATGGCCTGTTTCCAAGCTGTATCACTAAAACAAACTAAACAAAGCTAAGCTTAATTTAACTAAACCGAACTAAACAAACCTAAGCTAACCCAGGGTCTGAACAAGGGTTTAGGCCCGAAACGTCGCCTATTTCCTTCGCTCCATAGATGCTGCTGCACCCGCTGATTTTCTCCAGCACCTTTGTCTACCGAAGCTAAGCTAAGCTTAGCTAAACCGAATTTAACCAACCTAAACCAGTCCAGTTTAGAGATACAGCATAGAAACAGGCCCTTCGGCCCACCGGAAGGCTCCGCAGAGGGTGGTGAAGATCGCCCAACGCATCGCAGGCTCCTCACTCCCCTCCATTGAGTCTGTCCATAGTAAACGATGCCTGCGCAGGGCGCACAGCATCGCCAGGGACAGCTCACACCCCAACCATAGACTGTTTACCCTCCTCCCATCCGGGAGACGCTACAGGTCCCTCCGCTGCCGGACCAGCGGGCTCAAGAACAGCTTCTTCCCTGCGGCTGTCACACTTCTCAACGCTGCACCTCAATGACTGCCTGTCTCCACCCCCCCCCCCCCCCGGACTATCCAATCACCAGCAAATTGCACGGATACCACTGTATATGTATAGATGTATATACTCATACTACTGCGCAATTACTTGTTTATTCGTAAGTTCGCCCTTCGCAGATACCAACTGCATTTCGTTGTCTCTGTATTGCACACTGCACAATGACAATTAAAGATCAAATTGAATTGAATTGAACCAGGGACAATTTACAATTATACCCAACCAATTAAACGACAAACCTGCACGTCTTTGGAGTGTGGGAGGAAACCGGAGCACCCGGAGAAAACCCACGTGGTCACGGGGAGAGCGTGCAAACTCCGTGCAGACAGCACCCGTGGTCAGAATGGAACCCGGGTCTCTGGCGCCGTGAGGCAGCAACTCTGCCGCTGCGCCACCGCGCCGCCCCAGTGTGAACGGGAGGGAGGGCCGTTTTTTTTTTGCCGTATCTTTCAACCAAAATTCAATCAGTAGGTATGTTACAAAACTTACCTTGAGCAGCGCTGCAGTTCTGCCGCTCCCCGTGTGCGTGACTTTGGCGCCTTTCAGAGGGGGGCGGGCTTAAAGTGCCATTTTTCTACAGACAGGGCAAATCGATCCATGTCGGGCGATTTCGTTGCGGAAGAAAAATCGCTCCGACATTTCATTCATGAAGGTATTTTTAAATTACGCTAGATTATTTATTATCTAGAGTAATTTAAAAATCACCTTCAAAAGCCGTGAGCGCCGACAACGGGAAGGATTTTGTGTAGGGGAGCAAAAAGGTACACAGTTTCTTTTTATATTAAAAGTTGTTTTTTATGGAGGCTTTAATCATATTTTCATGTTGCGAAAAGGGGTCCAAAAAAATGTATGAACCAACAGTATTTTCCTCCCGACTTTAGAGCAAACCACAACGTTCCAATCCACCGCATTCCACTAAAACCCACTCGCTAGTTGAATTAAATGGCCATTAATTTACAGGCATTAAACACTAAATTCCTTCCATTTGGCCCAGAAATTCATGAAAATGAGATTTAAAAATTATGTTATATTGTGGAATATTGTGTGAATGTTATTTGGACACTTAGGCAATTTAAAAAAAGTTTATCTTTTCTTAAGAAATTGATAGATGTTTAGATCTACTCATTGAATTTTGTAATTAGCTACAATTAGATAACTAACTAATTATATGCTTTAATTTCAGGTCATCCAAGTAAGATTGTTTCATATTTGTTTCAGAATGCTTCAATCTATAATAACTGAAAATTTCATTGAGTTCTCTTAATTTTTAAGAAAGTTATGGGCTTTTAACTTTTCCAGATCACAGCTTTTGAGTTAAGTCAATTGAAAGGCAATGGGGAACAAGATGCTAATTTCCGAGTATGAAAATGGCCATAACTTTCTTAATACTGAAGATATGAAAGTGAATTAGGTGTCAAATTAAACGTCTTTTTATGCTTTATCTGATGGGATAAATTGCAGACTTGATTTTTAAAATCTCAAAATTTTGTAACATTGCTACAATCAGCCTCATCAGAACGGAACAATTCCTTCATCAGTTTCCTTCCCTTTTACTGTCACACAATAGATTATCTTTCTTTGGATTCCACTTCATAATAATCTCTTTCACGGAGGTTTTGGAGGCGTGCGATTCGCGTGTATATTGGTTATTCCGGCACAAAGGCCTGAAGAAATAACATTGAAGTTTGATGCAGAGTAAGCAGTTTTACTCATTTCACAATCTCACACAGATCCATGATGTTCCCTGATAGCTCGATGGAAGCAGCATCCAATTGATTCTACACTTATTGCCTCTGTTGCTCTGGGTGGCAAAGCAATCCGCAGCTCGATCTGGCTGGAGAATAAAAACAATCAGCGTCTTGAGTTTAAATCCTCGTCTCCGTAATCAAGGCGGAAGGCATTTTATCGGGATGCGTCGCGGTCTGGCTTGGGAACAGCTCCATCCGAGAGCGCAGAGGACTAGCAGAGAGTTGGGGACGCAGCCCAGATCATCACACGAACCATTAACTCCATTTATCGACAATAGACAATAGACAATAGACAACAGGTGCAGGAGGAGGCCATTCGGCCCTTCGAGCCAGCACCGCCATTCAATGTGATCATGGCTGATCATCCACAATCAGTACCCCATTCCTGCCTTCTCCCCATATCCCCTGACTCCACTATCTTTAAGTAGGTATGTAAGTACATTTGTGTTAAAGAAGGAACTGCAGATGCTGGAGAATCGAGGGTTACACAAAAGGCTGGAGAAACTCAGCGGGTGCAGCAGCATCTAAGGAGCGAAGGAGATAGGCGACGTTTCGGGTCGAGACCCTTCTTCAGACCCTTCTTCAGCATGGAGTTGTCTGAAGAAGGGGTCTCGACCCAAAACGTCACCCATCTCCTTCGCTCCTTAGATGCTGCTGCACCCGCTGAGTTTCTCCAGCCTTTTGTGTAACCCCCAAGTAAGTACATTTATTGGCCAAGTATTCACATACAAGGAATTTGCCTTGGTGCTCCACCCACAAGTAACAACGTGACATAAAGTGACAGTTACGTTACTTTGAGAGCCCTATCTACCTCCCTCTTAAAAGTATCCAGAGAACCGGCCTCCACCGCCCTCTGAGGCAGAGAATTCCACAGACTCACCACTCTCTGTGTGAGAAAGTGTTTCCTCATCTTCATTCTAAACGGCTTACCCCTTATTCTTACCCCTTATACCTCACGCTGCCTCGGCAAGGCCAGCAGCATCAATCCTGACTACAGGTGCATGGAGTTGTACGAGGAAGGGTCTCGACCCGAAACATCGCCCATTCCTTTTCTCCAGAGATGCTGCCTCACCCGCTGAGTTACTCCAGCATTTTGTGTCTACCTTGGAGTTTGTACCTTCCACCTGTGGCCTGCAAGGGTTTTCTCTTTTTAAGGATAAGGGGGAAATTTCAGGATAAGAGGGAAATCTTTTAGGACGGAGATGAGAAAAACATTTTTCACACAGAGAGTGGTGAGTCTCTGGAACTCTCTGCCACAGAGGGTAGTTGAGGCCAGTTCATTGGCTATATTTAAGAGGGAGTTAGATGTAGCCCTTGTGGCTAAAGGGATCAGGGGGTATGGAGAGAAGGCAGGTATGGGATACTGAGTTGGATGATCAGCCATGATCACATTGAATGGCGGTGCAGGCTCGAAGGGCCGAATGGCCTACTGCACCTATTTTCCATAGGGTAGTTAATCTGTGGAACTCATTGCCACAGAAGGCTGTGGAGGCCAAGTCAGTGGATATTTTTAAGGCAGTGATGGGTAAATTCTTGATTAGAACGGGTGTCAAGGGTTATGGGGAGAAGGCAGGAAAATGGGGTTGAGGCAGAGATCAGCCATGATTGAATGGTGGAGTAGACTTGATGGGCCGAATGTTCTAGTTCCACTCTTATAACTTGTGAACATGTGATTGATAAGTTGATCAGATCAGAAATTCATAAGTGATAGAAGCAGAATTAAGCCATTCGGCCATCAAGTCTACTCCGCCATTATATCATAGTAGCAATGTTACAAAATTTTGAGATTTTAAAAATCAAGTCTGCAATTTATCCCATCAGATAAAGCATAAAAAGAAGTTTAATTTGACACCTAATTCACTTTCACACCTTCAGTATTAAGAAAGTTATGGCCATTTTCATACTCGGAAATTAGCATCTTGTTCCCCATTGCCTTTCAATTGACTTAACTCAAAAGCTGTGATCTAGAACCGTTAAAAGCCCATAACTTTCTTAAAAATTAAGAGAACTCAATGAAATTTTCAGTTATTATAGATTGAAGCATTCTGAAACAAATATGAAACAATCTTGTTAAAGAAGGAACTGCAGATGCTGGAGAATTGAGGGTTACATGGTAAACGGTAGGGAATTGAAGAATACAGTTGAACAGAGGGATCTGGGAATAACCGTGCATAGTTCCTTGAAGGTGGAATCTCATATAGATAGGGTGGTAAAGAAAGCTTTTGGTATGCTAGCCTTTATAAATCAGAGCATTGAGTATAGAAGCTGGGATGTAATGTTAAAATTGTACAAGGCATTGGTGAGACCAAATCTGGAGTATGGTGTACAATTTTGGTCGCCCAATTATAGGAAGGATGTCAACAAAATAGAGAGGGTACAGAGGAGATTTACTCGAATGTTGCCTGGGTTTCAACAGCTAAGTTACAGAGATAGGTTGAATAAGTTAGGTCTTTATTCTCTGGAGCGCAGAAGGTTAAGGGGGGACTTGATAGAGGTATTTAAAATGATGAGAGGGATAGACAGAGTTGATGTGGACAAGCTTTTCCGTTTGAGAATAGGGAAGATTCAAACACGAGGACATGACTTTAGAATTAAGGGACAGAGGTTTAGGGGTAACATGAGGGGGAACTTCTTTACTCAGAGAGTGGTGGCGGTGTGGAATGAGCTTCCAGTGGAAGTGGTGGCGGCAGGTTAGTTGGTATCATTTAAAAATAAATTGGAGAGGCATATGGATGACAAGGGTATGGAGGGTTATGGTATGAGTGCAGGCAGGTGGGACTAAGGGAAAAAAGTTGTTCGGCATGGACTTGAAGGGCCGAGATGGCCTGTTTCCGTGCTGTAATTGTTATATGGTTATATGTTATATGGTTACACAAAAAGCTGGAGAAACTCAGCGGGTGCAGCAGCATCTAAGGAGCGAAGGAGATAGGCGACGTTTAGGGTCGAGACCCTTCTTCAGACTGGTCAGGGTTCAGGGAAACGAGAGATATAAACAGTGATATGGAGAGATAAAGCAAGAACAATGAGTGAAAGATATGCAAAAAAGTATTGGTGATAAGGAAAGCAGGCCATTGTAAGCTGTTTCTGGTGTGAAAATGAGAAGCTAGTGCGACTTGGGGGGGGGGGGGGGGGGGAGATGGAGAAGGAATGCCAGGGCCCGAGGGCTGAGGGAGAGGTGGGAAGGGGAGGAGGCAGCCTGGGTTAACAGAATTGAGAAAATTCAATGTTTAAGCTCAGAGGATGCAGACTCCCCAAGCGGAATATGAGGTGTTGTTCCTCAAACTTGCGGTGTTGTTCACTCTGGCCATGGAGGAGGCCCAGGACCGAGAGGTCGGATACGGAGTGGGAGGGGGAGTTGAAGTGCTGAGCCACCGGGAGGTCGGGTTGGTTATTGCGGACCGAGCGGAGGTGTTCGGCGAAACGATCGCCTAGCCTCCGCTTGGTCTCACCGATGTAGATTAGCTGGCATCTGGAGCAACGGATGCAGTAGACGAGGTTGGAGGAGGTGCAGGTGAACCTCTGTCGGACTTGGAATGACTGCTTGGGTCCCTGAAAGGAGTGGATGGGGGAGGTGAAGGAACAAGTGTAGCATCTCTTGCGGTTGCAAGGGAAAGTGCCCGGGGAAGGAGTGGAGCGGGAGGGAAGGGAAGAATTGACGAGGGAGTTGCGGAGGGAGCGGTCTTTGCGGAAGGCAGACAGGGGGGGAGATGGGAAGATGTGGCGAGTGGTGGGGTCACGTTGGAGGTGGCGAAACTGGCGGAGGACTATCTGTTGTATGCGCTGGCTGGTGGGGTGAAAGGTGAGGACCAGGGGGACTCGGCCCTTGTTGTGAGTGGGGGAATGGGGAGAGAGGGCAGTGTTGCGGGGTATGGAGGAGACCCTGGTGCGAGCCTCATCGATAGTGGGGGAGGGGAAACCCCGTTCTCTGAAGAACGAGGACATTTGCGATGACCTGGTGTGGAACACGTCATCCTGGGAGCAGATGCGGCGTAGACGGAGGAATTGGGAATAGGGGATGGAGTCCTTACAGGAAGCAGGGTGGGAGGAAGAGTAGTCCAGGTAGCTGTGGGAGTCAGTTGGTTTGTAGTGGATGTCAGTCAGGAGTGTGTCACCTGCAATAGAGATGGTGAGGTCAAGGAATGGTAGGGAAATGTCGGAAATGGTCCAAGTATATTTGAGTGCCGGATGGAAGTTGGTGGTGAAATGGATAAAGTCAGTCAGTTCTGCGTGGGTGCAGGAGGTGACACCAAAGCAGTCGTCAATGTAACGGAGGTAAAGGTCGGGGGTGGGGCCCTGGTACGTCGAGAACAAAGATTGTTCGACGTACCCGACAAAGAGGCAGGCGTAGCTAGGGCCCATGCGTGTGCCCATAGCTACGCCTTGTGTTTGGAGGAAATGGGAGGAGTCAAAAGAGAAGTTGTTTAGGGTAAGGACCAACTCCGCTAGGCGGAGGAGGGTGTCAGTGGATGGGTATGGGTTGCTCCTCTGGTCGAGGAAGTACCGGAGGGCTTTGAGACCATCCTGGTGAGGGATGCAGGTGTATAGTGACTGGACGTCCATGGTGAAGATGAGAGGATGGGGGCCTGGACAACGGAATGTGCGGAGCCGACGGAGAGTGTCTGAGGTGTCTTGATCATAGGTGGGGAGGGATTTAACAAAGGGGGATAGGATGGAGTCAAGGTATGTGGAAATGTGTTCGGTGGGGCACGAACAGGCAGAGACAATGGGTCTGCCGGGACAGTCGGGTTTGTGGATTTTGGGGAGAAGGTAAAATCGGGCTGTGCGGGGCTGGGGAACGATGAGGTTGGAGGCTCGGGGGGGTAGGGAGCCGGAGTTAATGAAGCCGGTTATGGTGCTCGAGATGGTGGCCTGGTGCTCGTCAGTGGGGTCATGGTCCAGGGGTAAGTAGGAGGAGGTGTCCGAGAGTTGGCGCGTGGCCTCTGCTTTGTAGAGAGGCAGCCTGGGTTAACAGAATTGAGAAAATTCAATGTTCAAGCCCAGAGGATGCAGACTCCCCAAGCGGAATATGAGGTGCTGTTCCTCCAACTTGCGGTGTTGCTCACTCTGGCCGTGGAGGAGGCCCAGGACCGAGAGGTCGGATACGGAATGGGAGGGGGAGTTGAAGTGCTGAGCCACCAGGAGGTCGGGTTGGTTATTGCGGACCGAGCGGAGGTGTTCGGCGAAACGATCGCCCAAGCGAATGGCCTCCTCCTGCACCTATTGTCTATTGTCACTGTCTATATCTCTTGTTTCCCTTATCCCTGACCGGTCTGAAGAAGAGCCTCGACCCGAACCGTCACCCATTCCTTCTCTCCAGAGATGCTGCCTGTCCCGCTGAGTAACTCCAGCTTTTTGTGCCTAAATAGGCATCATGTTCGGAGCAAACATTGTGGGCCGAAGGGCCTGTTCCCATGTTGTACTGTTCTATGTTCCATGTGGAGAGGATGTTTCCACTAGTGGGAGAGTCCAGGACCAGAGGGCACCGCCTCAGAATTAAAGGACGTACCTTTAGAAAGGAGATGAGGAGGAAAGTCAGAGGGTGGTGAATCTGTGGAACTCATTGCCACAGACGGCTGTGGAGGCCAAGTCATATAACCATATAACCATATAACAATTACAGCACGGAAACAGGCCTTCTCGGCCCTTCCAGTCCGTGCCGACAATTTATTTTCCCCTAGTCCCATCTACCTGCACTCAGACCATACCCCTCCATTCCCTTCCCATCCATATACCTATCCACTTTACTTTTAAATGTTACAATCGATCCTGCCTCCACCACTTCCACTGGAAGATCATTCCACACAGCCACCACTCTCTGAGTAAAGAAGTTCCCCCTCATGTTACCCCTAAACTTCTGACCCTTAATTCTCATGTCATGCCCTCTTGTTTGAATCTTCCCTACCCTCAATGGGAAAAGCTTATCCACGTCAACTCTGTCTATCCCTTTCATCATTTTAAAAACCTCAATCAAGTCCCCCCTTAACCTTCTGCGCTCCAAAGAATAAAGACCTAACTTATTCAACCTTTCTCTGTAACTTAGTTGCTGGAACCCAGGCAACATTCTAGTAAATCTCCTCTGTACTCTCTCTATTTTGTTGACATCCTTCCTATAATTAGACGACCAAAATGGTACACCATACTCCAGAATTGGTCTCACCAATGCCTTGTACAATTTTAACATTACTTCCCTACTCCTATATTCAATGCTCTGATTTATAAAGGCCAGCACACCAAAAGCTTTCTTTACCACCCTATCTACATGCGATTCCACCTTCAGGGAACTATGCACAGTTATTCCTAGATCCCTCTGTTCCACAGCATTCCTCAATTCCCTACCATTTACCATGTAGTCAATGGATATTTTTAAGGCACAGAGATAGATAGATCCTTGATTAGTGCGGGTGTCAGGGGTTATAGGGAGAAGGCAGGAGAATGGTTAATCTGTGGAATTCATTCCCAATGACGACTCCTCTGATTTATCTTGATTCATTTTACTGTGCCAGGGAATTGGTGGGAAATTAATTTGAAGCAGGAAGCAGAAACAAAATCAATCTGTAATTTAAAATGAATTTGAATATGTTTAATTTTGAACAGAAAGCGATTGAATTATAGATCGCCCAGGGATATTTCATATCTCTCAGTGGACCCTTCTTCAGGTCTTCAATATTAAAGAGTTTAATTTACTGTAATGCATCTCAATTCATGTTCCGCTAATGGAGGTGCAATGTACCGTGTAGACAATAGACAATAGACAATAGGTGCAGGAGGAGGCCATTCGGCCCTTCGAGCCAGCACCGCCATTCAATGCGATCATGGCTGATCACCCACAATCAGTACCCCGTTCCTGCCTTCTCTCCATATCTTCTGACTCCGCTATCTTTAAGAGCCCTATCTAGCTCTCTCTTGAAAGTATCCAGAGAACCGCCCTCTGAGGCAGAGAATTCCACAGACTCACAACTCTCTGTGTTTTCCTAATCTCCGTTCTAAATGGCTTACCCCTTATTCTTCAACTGTGGCCCTTGGTTCTGGGCTTCCTCAACATGTTTCCTGCCTCTAGCGTGCCCAAACCCTTAATAATCTTATAAGTTTCAATAAGATCCACCTCGCATCCTTCTAAACTCCAGAGTGTACAAGCCCAGCTGCTCCATTCTCTCAGCGTATGACAGTCCCGCCATCCCGGGAATTAACCTTGTAAACCTACGCTGCACTCCCTCAATAGCAAGAACGTCCTTCCTCAAGTTTGGGGACCAAAACTGCGCACAATACTCCAGGGGTGGTCTCACTAGGGAAGGAAGTGCAGATGCTGGTTCACACCAAAGATAGGGCGGCACGGTGGCGCAACGGTGGAGTCGCTACCTCACAGCGCCAGAGACCCGGGTTCGATCCTGACCACGGGCGCTGTCTGTACGGAGTTTGTACGTTCTCCCCGTGACCCGCGTGGGTTTCCTCCCACACTCCAAAGACGTGCGGGTTTGTAGGTTAATTGGCTTTAGTATAAATGTACACATTGTCCCTAGTGTGTGCAGGATAGCGTGTTACGGTGCAGGGATCGCTGGTCGCGCGGGCTCGGTGGGCCGAAGAGCCTGTTTCCGCGCCGCATCTCTAAACTAAGCTAAACTAAAAATAGACATAAAAAGCTGGAGTAACTCAGCGGGACAGGCAGCATCTCTGGAGAGAAGGAATGGGTGACGTTTTGGGTCGAGACACTTAAAACATAGAAACATAGAAATTAGGTGCAGGAGTAGGCCATTCGGCCCTTCGAGCCTGCACCGCCATTCAATATGATCATGGCTGATCATCCAACTCAGTATCCCGTACCTGCCTTCTCTCCATACCCTCTGATCCCCTTTAGCCACAAGGGCCACATCTAACTCCCTCTTAAATATAGCCAATGAACTGGCCTCAACTACCCTCTGTGGCAGAGAGTTCAAGAGACCCACCACTCCCTGTGTGAAAAATGTCCTTCTCATCTCGGTCCTAAAGGATTTACCCCTTATCCTTAAGCTGTGACCCCTTGTCCTGGACCTCCCCAACATCGGGAACAATCTTCCTGCATCTAGCCTGTCCAACCCCTTAAGAGTTTTGTAAGTTTCTATAAGATCCCCTCTCAATCTCCTAAATTCTAGAGAGTATAAACCGAGTCTATGCAGTCTTTCTTCATAAGACAGTCCTGACATCCCAGGAATCAGTCTGGTGAACCTTCTCTGCACTCCCTCTATGGCAATAATGTCCTTCCTCAGATTTGGAGACCAGAACTGTACGCAATAGTCCAGGTGTGGTCTCACCAATACCCTATACAACTGAAGTAGAACCTCACTGGTTGGAGTTTGGAAGGATGAGGGGGAACCTCATTGCATAAATGGACGTTCCTTTCTATATTTTCGACTCAGTTTAGTTAGTACAGTATTGAGGACGCTATATAGACACTATATAACCATTGGTGCAGCGGGGAGAGCACCAGGGACGCAGGTTCAATCACAACCATGGGTCCTGTAAGTTCATAAGACATAGGAGCAGAATTAGGCCATTCGGCCCATCAATTCTACTCCGCCATTTAATAATGGCTGATCTATCTCTCCCTCCTACCCCATTCTCCAGCCTTCTCCCCATAACCCCTGACACCCGCACTCATCAAGAATCTGTCAATCTCCGCCTTAAAGATATCCACTGGCTTTGCCTCCGTGGCAAAGAATTCCACAGATTCGCCACCTTCTGACTGAAGAAATTCCTCCTCGTCTCCTTTTCGAAAGGGCCCTCGTTTTATTCTGAGGCTGCATAGACACCGTACGCCTCCAATCAACGGAGCAGCAGGGAGAGCCGCTACCTGACGGCTCCAGAGACGTGGGTTCGATCCTGACCTTGGCTGCCGTTTGTGTGGTCCAAGAACTTACTCCGGGAGCTCCAGATTTCTCCCACATCCCAAAGACATGAAGGTTTACAGGTTAATTGGCCCCTCTCTTAAAAGAAAATTGCTCTTAAAGTCTAGGGAGTGGATGTGAATGTGAGATAACTGTTCAGTGTATATTTATCAGGCAGAACTAGACAAATTCTTGATGAGAAGGGTGTCAAGGGTTTACGGGGAGAAGGCAGGAAAATGGGACGAGCAGGCAGAGAGCAGCCACGATTGAATGGCGGAGCAGACTCGATGGGCCGAATGGCCTAATTCTACCCTTGAAACTTGTGAACTTGTGGCCTCGTGTGAAGGGTGACCACAAGTTGGTCGGCATGGACGTGGTGGGCCGAAGGGCCTGTTTCCGTGCTGTATCTCTAACTTTGCACATTCTGCTGGTGAAAATGATATTGTTAAACAGGGGGGTTACACAAAAAGCTGGAGAAACTCAGCGGGTGCAGCAGCATTTAAGGAGCAAAGGAGATAGGCGACGTTTCGGGTCGAGACCCTTCTTCAGCGGAACTGCCTGCTCTGGTCAACTTTCATATAACCATATAACCATATAACAATTACAGCACGGAAACAGGCCATCTCGGCCCTTCCAGTCCGTGCCGACCATTTATTTTCCCCTAGTCCCATCTACCTGCACTCAGACCATACCCCTCCATTCCCTTCCCGTCCATATACCTATCCACTTTACTTTTAAATGGTAAAATCGATCCTGCCTCCACCACTTCTGCAGGAAGATCATTCCACACAGCCACCACTCTCTGAGTAAAGAAGTTCCCCCTCATGTTACCCCTAAACTTCTGTCCCTTAATTCTCATGTCATGCCCTCTTGTTTGAATCTTCCCTACCCTCAATGGGAAAAGCTTATCCACGTCAACTCTGTCTATCCCTTTCATCATTTTAAAGACCTCAATCAAGTCCCCCCTTAACCTTCTGCGCTCCAAAGAATAAAGACCTAACTTGTTCAACCTTTCTCTGTAACTTAGTTGCTGGAACCCAGGCAACATTCTAGTAAATCTCCTCTGTACTCTCTCTATTTTGTTGACATCCTTCCTATAATTAGACAACCAGAATTGTACACCATACTCCAGAATTGGTCTCACCAATGCCTTGTACAATTTTAACATTACACCCCAACTTCTATACTTTTGTGTTGCATTTGCTCAACGATATTGCAGACAAATCACCGAGTTGTGGACACAGCCCAATCCTGACTCCCCACCACCCAGTTGAGTAAAGGACCAGAGAGGTCCTTCTGCTGTTGTACAGGGCCCTAGTGAGACCACACCTGCAGTATTGTGCGCAGTTTTGCTCCCCTAATTTGAGGAAGGACATTCTTGCTATTGAGGGCGTGCAGCGTAGGTTCACAAGGTTAATGCCCGGGATGGCGGGACTGTCATATGCTGAGGGAATGGAGTGGCTGGGCTTGTACACTCTGGAGTTTAGAAGGACGATAGGGTATCTTATTAAAACGTATAAGATTGTTAAGGGTTTGGACACACTAGAGGCAGGAAACATGTTCCCAATGTTGGGTGAGTCCAGAACCAGGTCCCTGGTTTCTCCCTCCTTCCCCTCCCCTTCCCAGCTCTCCCACAGCCCACTTTCTCCGCCTCCACCTTTCTTCTTCCCGCCCCCCCCATCAGTCCGAAGAAGGGTCTCGACCAGAAACATCACCTATTCCTTCGCTCCATAGATGCTGCCTCACCCGCTGAGTTTCTCCAGCATTTTTGTCCACCTTGCAAAAAGTGGTGAACACTGCCTTGTCATGATTCCGTACACCTCTTTGAGGTGAGTTTAAAAGGAACACAAAGCTGGGTGGCAGTGTGAACTGTGAAGAGGATGTTAGGAGGTTGCAGGGTGACCTGGACAGGTTGAGTGAGTGGGCAGATGCGTGGCAGATGCAGTTTAATATAGATAAATGTGAGGTTATCCACTTTGGCGGCAAAAACAAGGGGTGAGATTATTATCTCAATGGGGTTAGGTTAGGTAAGGGGGAGGTACAGCGAGACCTGGGTGTCCTTGTACACCAGCCACTGAAAGTTGGCGTGCAGGTACAGCAGGCAGTGAAGAAAGCTAATGGAATGTTGGCCTTCATAACAAGAGGATTTCAGTAGAGGAGTAACGAGGTTCTTCTGCAGTTGTATAGGGCTCTGGTGAGACCACATCTGGAGTATTGTGCACAGTTTTGGTCTTCTAATTTGAGGAAGGACATCCTTGTGATTGAGGCAGTGCAGCGTAGGTTCACGAGATTGATCCCTGGGATGGCGGGACTGTCATATGAGGAAAGTTTGAAAAGACTAGGCTTGTAGGGGTATATAGGGCTTGTAGACTTATAGGGGTATATTATAGACCGCCAAATGGGGAACGAGAATTGGAAGAGCAAATATGTAAAGAGATAGCAGATATTAGTAGTAAGCACAAGGTAGTGATTGTGGGAGATTTCAACTTTCCACACATAGACTGGGAAACACATTCTGTAAATGGGCTGGATGATTTGGAGTTTGCAAAATGTGTGCAGGATAGTTTTTTGCAGCAATACATAGAGGTGCCTACTAGAGGAGGGGCAGTGCTGGACCTCCTGTTAGGAAATGAGACGGGACAGGTGGCGGAGGTATGCGTAGGGGAGCACTTCGGGTCCAGTGATCACAATACCATTAGTTTCAATATAATTATGGAGAAGGACAGAACTGGGCCTAGGGTTGAGATTTTTGATTGGAGAAAGGCTAACTTTAACGAGATGCGAGATGATTTAAAAGGAGTGAACTGGGACATTTTGTTTTATGGGAAAGATGTAGAAGAGAAATGGAGGACATTTAAAGGGGAAATTTTAAGAGTACAGAATCTTTATGTTCCTGGTCGGTTGAAAGGAACCAGTAAAAATTGGAAAGAGCCCTGGTTTTCAAGGGAAATTGGACATCTTGTTCGGAAAAAGAGGGAGATCTGCAATAATTATAGGCAGCATGAAGTAAATGATGTGCTTGAGGAGTATAAGGAATGTAAAAAGAATCTTAAGAAATAAATTAGAAAAGCTAAAAGAAGATATGAGGTTGCTTTGGCAAGTAAGGTGAAAGTAAATCCAAAGGGTTTCTACAGCTATATTAATAGCAAAAGGATAACAAGGGATAAAATTGGTCCATTGGAGAGACCGAGTGGACAGCTATCTGCAGAGCCAAAAGAGATGGGGGAGATATTGAACAATTTCTTTTCTTCGGTATTCACCAAGGAGAAGGATATTGAATTATGTGAGGTAAGGGAAACTAGTAGAGTAGCTATAGATACTATGAGTTTCAAAGTAAAAAAAATAGTGACACTTTTGAAAAATATAAAAGTGGATAAGTCTCCAGGTCCTGACAGGATATTCCCTAGGACATTGAGGGAAGTTAGTGTAGAAATAGCTGGGGCTATGACAGAAATATTTCAAATGTCATTAGAAACGGGAATAGTCCCCGAGGATTGGCGTACTGCGCATGTTGTTCCATTGTTTAAAAAGGGTTCTAAAAGTAAACCTAGCAATTATAGACCGGTTAGTTTGACTTCAGTGGTGGGCAAATTAATGGAAAAGATACTTAGAGATAATATATATAAGTATCTGGATAAAGAGGGTCTAATTAGGAACAGTCAACATGGATTTATGCCTGGAAGATCATGTTTGACTAATCTTCTTGAATTTTTTGAAGAGGTTACTAGGGAAATTGACGAGGGTAAAGCAGTGGATGTTGTCTATATGGACTTTAGTAAGGCCTTTGACAAGGTTCCTCATGGAAGGTTGGTTAAGAAGGTTCAACTGTAGGGTATAAATGCAGGAATAGCAAGATGGATTCAACAGTGGCTGAATGGGAGAAGCCAGAGGGTAATGGTAGATGGCTGCTTGTCGGGTTGGAGGCAGGTGACTAGTGGGGTGCCTCAGGGATCTGTGTTGGGTCCTTTGTTGTTTTTCATGTACATAAATGATCTGGATGAAGGGGTGGTAAATTGGATTAGTAAGTATGCAAATGATACCAAGATAGGGGGTGTTGTGGATAATGAAGAGGATTTCCAAAGTCTACAGAGTGATTTAGGCCAGTTGGAAAAATGGGCTGAAAGATGGCAGATGGAGTTTAATGCTGATAAATGTGAGATGCTACACCTTGGCAGGACAAATCAAAATAGGACGTACATGGTAAATGGTAGGGAATTGAAGAATACAGTTGAACAGAGGGATCTGGGAATAACCGTGCATAGTTCCTTGAAGGTGGAATCTCATATAGATAGGGTGGTAAAGAAAGCTTTTGGTATGCTAGCCGTTATACATCAGAGCATTGAGTATAGAAGCTGGGATGTAATGTTAAAATTGTACAAGGCATTAGTGAGACCAAATCTGGAGTATGGTGTACAATTTTGGTCGCCCAATTATAGGAAGGATGTCAACAAAATAGAGAGGGTACAGAGGAGATTTACTAGAATGTTGCCTGGGTTTCAACAGCTAAGTTACAGAGATAGGTTGAATAAGTTAGGTCTTTATTCTCTGGAGTGCAGAAGGTTAAGGGGGGACTTGATAGAGGTCTTTAAAACGATGAGGGGGATAGACAGTTAATGTGGACAAGCTTTTCCGTTTGAGAATAGGGAGGATTCAAACAAGAGGACATGACTTTAGAATTAAGGGACAGAGGTTTAGGGGTAACATGAGGGGAAACTTCTATACTCAGAGAGTGGTGGCTGTGTGGAATGAGCTTCCAGTGGAAGTGGTGGAGGCAGGATTGATTTTAACATTTAAAAATAAATTGGATAGGCATATGGATGAGAAGGGTATGGAAGGTTATGGTATGAGTGCAGGCAGGTGGGACTAAGGGAAAAAAGTTGTTCGGCACGGACTTGAAGGGCCGAGATGGCCTGTTTCCGTGCTGTAATTGTTATATGGTTATATGGTATTCACTGGACCTTATGAGGGGGGATCTTATAGAAACATATAAAATTATAAAAGGACTGGACAAGCTAGATGCGGGAAAAATGTTCCCAATGTTGGGCGAGTCCAGAACCAGGGGTCACAGTCTTAGAATAAAGGGGAGGCCATTTAAGACTGAGGTGAGAAAAAACTTTTTTACCCAGAGAGTTGTGAATTTGTGGAATTCCCTGCCACAGAGGGCAGTGGAGGCCAAATCACTGGATGGATTTAAGTTAGATAGAGATCTAGGGGCTAGTGGAGTCAAGGGATATGGGGAGGAGGCAGGCACGGGTTATTGATAGGGGACGATCAGCCATGATCACAATGAATGGTGGTGCTGGCTCGAAGGGCCGAATGGCCTCCTCCTGCACCTATTTTCTATGTTTCTATGTTTCTATGGACCTGAGGATAACCTTTTCACGTAAAGGGTGGTGGGTGTATGGAACGAGCTGCCGGAGGAGGTAGTTGAAGCAGGTAGAAACACAATATTTAAAAAGGCATTTAGACAGGTAGATGGATAGGACAGGTTTAGGGGGCTATGGATCAAAACGCCGGCAGTTAGTGGGGTTAGCGTAGATGGGACATGTTGGTCGGTATGTGCAGGTTGGGCCGAAGGGCCTGTTTCCACACTGTATCACTCTGTGACTCTTTTAGGAAGAAGATGAGGAGGACTGGGAGAAATTCAGAGACCAGCAGAGGAGGACAAAGGGCTTGATTAGGAATGGAAAAATAGATTATGAAAGAAAACTGACAGGGAACATAAAAACTGACTGCAAAAGTTTTTATAGATATGTGAAGAGAAAGAGACTAGTTAAAACAAATGTTGGTCCCTTGCAGTCAGAAACAGGTGAATTGATCATGGGGAACAAGGACATGGCAGACCAATTGAATAACTACTTTGGTTCTGTCTTCACTAAGGAAGACATAAATAATCTGCCGGAAATAGCAGTGGAACGGGGGTCAAATAAGATGGAGGAGCTGAGTGAAATCCAGGTTAGCCGGGAGGTGGTGTTGGGTAAATTGAACGGATTGAAGGCCGATAAATCCCCAGGGCCAGATAGTCTGCATCCCAGAGTACTCAAGGAGGTAGCCACAGAAATAGTGGATGCATTAGTGATAATTTTTCAAAATTCCTTAGGTTCTGGAGTAGTTCCTGAGGATTGGAGGGTAGCTAATGTAACCCCACTTTTTAAAAAAGGAGGGAGAGAGAAAGCGGGGAATTACAGACCAGTTAGTCTAACATCGGTAGTGGGGAAACTGCTAGAGTCAGTTATTAAAGATGGGATAGCAGCGCATTTGGAAAGTGGTGAAATCATTGGACAAAGTCAGCATGGATTTACGAAAGGTAAATCATGTCTGACAAATCTGATAGAATTTTTCGAGGATGTAACTAGTAGAGTGGATAAGGGAGAACCAGTGGATGTGTTATATCTAGACTTTCAGAAGGCTTTCGACAAGGTCCCGCATAAGAGATTAGCATACAAACTTAAAGTACACGGTATTGGGGGTTCAGTATTGATGTGGATAGAGAACTGGCTAGCAGACAGGAGGCAAAGGGTAGGAGTAAACGGGTCCTTTTCAGAATGGCAGGCAGTGACTAGTGGGGTGCCACAAGGCTCAGTGCTGGGACCCCAGCTATTTACAATATATATCAATGATTTGGACGAGGGAATTCAATGCAACATCTCCAAATTTGCAGATGATACCAAGCTGGGGGGTATAGTTAGGTGTGAGGAGGATGCTTGGAGGCTGCAGGATGATTTGGATAGGCTGAGTGAATGGGCAGATGCATGGCAGATGCAGTATAATGTGGATAAATGTGAGGTTATCCACTTTGGTGGCAAAAACATGAGGGTAGACTATTATCTGAATGGTGGCAGATTAGGAAAGGGGGAGATGCAACGAGACCTGGGTGTCATGGTACACCAGTCATTGAAAGTAGGCATGCAGGTGCAGCAGGCAGTGAAGAAAGCAAATGGTATGTTAGCATTCATAGCGAAAGGATTTGAGTATAGGAGCAGGGAGGTTCTACTGCAGTTGTACAGGGTTTTGGTGAGGCCACACCTGGAGTATTGCGTACAGTTTTGGTCTCCAAATCTGAGGAAAGACATCCTTGCCATAGAGGGGGTACAGAGAAGATTCACCAGACTGATTCCTGGGATGTCAGGACTTTCATATGAGGAAAGACTGGATAGACTCGGCTTGTACTCGCTGGAATTTAGAAGATTGAGGGGGGATCTTATAGAAACTTACAAAATTCTTAAGGGGTTGGACAAGCTAGATGCTGGAAGATTGTTCCCGATGTTGGGGGAGTCTAGAACAAGGGGTCACAGTATAAGGATAAGGGGGAATTCCTTTAGGACCGAAATGAGGAAAACATTCTTTACACAGAGAGTGGTGAGTCTCTGGAATTCTCTGCCACAGAAGGTAGTTGAGGCCAGTTCATTGGCTATATTTAAGAGGGCATTAGATGTGGCACTTGTGGCTAAAGGGATCAGGGGGTATGGAGAGAAGGCAGGAACGGGATACTGAGTTGGATGATCAGCCATGATCACATTGAATGGCGGTGCAGGCTCGAAGGGCCGAATGGCCTACTCCTGCACCTATTTTCTATGTTTCTATGTTTCTATGAATTTCTTTAGTCAGAGGGTGGTGAATCTGTGGAATTCTTTGCCACAGACGGCTGTGGAGGCCAAGTCAGTGGATATTTTTAAGGCAGAGATAGATAGGTTCTTGATTAGTACAGGTGTCAGGGGTTATGGGGAGAAGGCAGGAGAATGGGGTTGAGAGGGAGAGATAGATCAGCCATGATTGAATGACGGAGTAGACTTGATGGGCCGAATGAACGGAGGGCAGTGGAGGCCAAGTCACTGGATGGATTTAAGAGAGAGTTAGATAGGGCTCTAGGGGCTAGTGGAGTCAAGGGATATGGGGAGAAGGCAGGCACGGGTTATTGATAGGGGACGATCAGCCATGATCACAATGAATGGCGGTGCTGGCTCGAAGGGCCGAATGGCCTCCTCCTGCACCTATTTTCTATGTTTCTATGTTTCTATGTTTCTATGAATGGTCTAATTCTACTATTCCTAATGACTTTGCGACGCTATAAGTCTGAAGAAGGGTCTCGACCCGAAACGTCGCCTATTCCTTCGCTCCATAGACGCTGCCTCACCCGCTGAGTTCCTCCAGCATGTTTGTCCACCTTCTATTTTTTTCCAGCATCTGCAGTTCCTTCTTAAACATGATGACTGTATAAGAAAAAACTTTTTCACCCAGAGAGTTGTGAATTTGTGGCATTCCCTGCCACAGAGGGCAGTGGAGGCCAAGTCACTGGATGGATTTAAGTGAGAGTTGGATGGAGCTCTGGGGGCTGGTGGAGTTGAGGGATATGGGGAGATTGATTGGGGACGATCAGCCATGATCCCATTGAATGGCGGTGCTGGCTCGAAGGGCCGAATGGCCTCCTCCTGCACCTATTGTCTATGTTTCTATGGTTATATCATCCTCTGGGACGCTGCAAGGAATAGAGTCCCAGCCTGCTCGTCCTCTCCCTGTAGCTCAGGCCCGGGAGTCCTGGCAACTTCCTCGTTAATCTTCCCCGCGCTCTCTCAGTGATCGGGGGGGGGGGAGTCATTTGTTTAAAGTATGTCGTAATCTGCCAGGCAGTAAAGTATGCCGTAATGTTCAAGGCAGACTGCTGCCTCCTCTTGCATCCAGCTGCTTCTTGTGCCGGGGAGGCATTTTTACGAGCGACTCAGTGACAGACAGGCAAAGCCCCACAGTCATTACTGTGGAATTCTTCCTGCATTGCATAACCGGGTCCGGCCCTCGCAGCCCGTGGACGGGAGCTGGGCGACTCGACAAATGGACTCCAGCCCCTGGCTTCAATAAATTCCCCCCGTCTCCGTCATTCCTCTGGCTGCCCGGAACATTCCAGAATCATGAAACAATCGAGCCGTCCGGTTTCCTCCTCCTGAATGTTCAGCCTGACCCTGTGGGCTTTCGATCGCACTTCTCCACGTTGATCCGCAGGGCGCGGTGACAACTACCTGCCTCAACCACCTCCTCCGGCAGCTCGTTCCGTACACCCACCACTCTTCGGCCCAACCTGCACATACCGACCAACATGTCCCATCTACACTAACCCCACCTGCCTGCGTTTTGATCCACAGCCCCCTAAATCAGGATGATCAGCCATGATCACATTGAATGGCCGTGCAGGCTCGAAGGGCCGAATGGCCTACTCCTGTACCTATTTTCTATGTTTCTATGTTAAACCTGTCCTATCCATGTCCCTGTCTAAATGCCTTTTTAAATATTGTGTTTCTACCTGCTTCAACTACCTCCTCCGCCAGCTCGTTCCATACACCCACCACCCTTTGCGTGGAAAGGTTATCCTCAGGTTCATAGAAACATAGAAACATAGAAAATAGGTGCAGGAGGAGGCCATTCGGCCCTTCGAGCCAACACCACCATTCATTGTGATCATGGCTGATCGTCCCCTATCAATAACCCGTGCCTGCCTTCTCCCCATATCCCTTAATTCCACCAGCCCCTAGAGTTCTATCTAACTCTCTCTTAAATCCATCCAGTGACTTGGCCTCCACTGCCCTCTGTGGCAGGGAATTCCATAAATTCACAACTCTCTGGGTGAAAACGTTTTTTCTCACCTCAGTCTTAAATGGCCTCCCCTTTATTCTAAGACTGTGTCCCCCAGTTCTGGACTCGCCCAACATTGGGAACATTTTTCCTGCATCTAGCTTGTCCAGTCCATTTATAATTTTATATGTTTCTATAAGATCCCCCTCATCCTTCTAAACTCCAGTGAATACAAGCTAGTCTTTTCAATCTTTCCTCATATGACAGTCCCGCCATCCCAGGAATCAATCTCGTGAACCTACGCTGCACTTCCTTAATCACAAGGATGTCCTTCCTCAAATTAGGAGACTAAAACTGTACACAATACTCCAGATGTGGTTTCAACAGAGTCCTATACAACTGCAGAAGATCTACATCGGTGAGACCAAGCGGAGGCTGGGCGATCGTTTCACCGAACACCTCCGCTCGGTCCGCAATAACCAACCCGACCTCCCGGTGGCTCAGCACTTCAACTCCCCCTCCCACTCCGTATCTGACCTCTCGGTCCTGGGCCTCGTCCACGGCCAGAGTGATCAACACCGCAAGTTGGAGGAACAGCACCTCATATTCCGCTTGGGGAGTCTGCATCCTCTGGGCTTAAACATTGAATTTTCTCAATTCTGTTAACCCAGACTGCCTCCCCGCACCTCTCCCTCAGCCCTCTGGCCCTGACATTCCCTCTCCATCTCCCCCCCCCCCCCCCCCAGTCGCACTATCTCATTTTCACACCACAAACAGCTTACAATGGCCTGCTTCCTTTATCACCAATACTTTTTTGCATATCTTTCACTCATTGTTCCTTATCTCTCCACATCACTGTTTATATCTCTCGTTTCCCTGATCCCTGACCAGTCTGAAGAAGGGTCTCGACCCGAAACGTCGCCTATCTCCTTCGCTCCTTAGATGCTGCTGCACCCGCTGAGTTTCTCCAGCCTTTTGTGTAACCCCCAACTGCAGAAGAACCTCTTTACTCTTATACTGAAATCCTCTTGTTATGAAGGCCAACATTCCATTAGCTTTCTTCACTGCCTGCCGTACCTGCACGCCAACTTTCAGCGACCGGTGTACAAGGACACCCAGGTCTCGCTGTACCTCCCCCTTACCTAACCTAACCCCATTGAGATAATAATCTGCCCCCTTGTTTTTTCCACCAAAGTGGATAACCTCACATTTATCTATATTATACTGCATCTGCCACGCACCTGCCCACTCACTCAACCTGTCCAGGTCACCCTGCAATCTCCTAACATCCTCTTCACAGTTCACACTGCCACCCAGCTTCGTGTCATCCACAAACTTGCTAGTGTTGCTCCTAATTCCCTCTTCCAAATCATAAATATATATGGTAAACAGTTGCGGCCCCAACACCGAGCCTTGCGGCACTCCACTCGCCACTGCCTGCCATTCTGAAAAGGACCCATTCACTCCTATTCTTTATTTCCGGTCTGCCAACCAATTTTCTATCCATGTCAACACCCTACCCCAATACCATGTGCTCTAATTTTACTCACCAGTCTCCCGTGCGGGACTTTATCAAAGGCTTTCTGAAAGTCTAGATACACTACATCCACTGGCTCCCCTACATCCATTTTACTTGTCACATCCTCAACAAATTCCAGAAGATTAGTCAAGCATGATTTCCCTTTCACAGATCCATGTTGACTTGGACTAATCCTTTTACTGCTATCCAAATGCCCCATTATTACCTCTTTAATAATTGACTCCAGCATCTTTCCCACCACCGAAGTCAGGCTAACTGGTCTGTAATTCCCCGTTTTCTCTCTCGTTCCTTTCTTGAAAAGTGGGATAACATTAGCTATCCTCCAATCCACAGGAACTGATCCTGAATCAATTGAACATTGGAAAATGATCACCAATGTGTCCACTATTTCTAGAGCCACCTCCCTGAGGACCCTGGGATGCAGACCATCAGGCCCAGGGGATTTATCATCCTTCAGTCCCATTAGCCTACCCAATACTATTTCTTGCCTAATGAAAATTTATTTCAGTTCCTCTACCCCCTTAGATCCTCTGTCCTCCAGTACATCTGGGAGATTGTTTGTGTCTTCCTCAGTGAAGACAGATCCGAAGTACCTGTTCAATTCTTCTGCCATTTCCTTGTTACCCATAATTATTTCACCCGTGTCTGCCTTCAAGGGACCCACATTTGACTTTGGCATTCTTTATCCCTTAACACATCTAAAGAAGCTTTTACTGTCCTTCTTTATATTCCTGGCCAGCTTCCCCTCGTACTTCATCTTTTCAGCCCGTATTGCCCGTTTTGTTTCCTTCTGTTGTCCTATGAAAGTTTCCCAATCCTCTGGCTTCCGGCTACTCTTTGCTGTGTTATACATCTTTTCTTTTAGTTTTATTCTATCCCTAACTTCTCTTGTCAGCCACGGTTGCCTCCTACTCCCCTTTGAATCTTTCTTCCTTTTTGGAATGAAATGACCCTGCGTCATCCGGATTATGCCCAGAAATTCCTGCCATTGCTGTTCCACCGTCATTCCTGCTAGGATCGCTTTCCAGTCTACTTTGGCCAGCTCCCCTCTCATGCCTTCATAGTCCCCTTTGTTCAACTGCATTTGAGTTGAACAAGGATTTGCAACAAGGATTTGAGTATAGGAGCAGGGAGGTTCTACTTCAGTTGTATAGGGTCTTGGTGAGGCCACACCTGGAGTATTGCGTACAGTTCTGGTCTCCAAATCTGAGGAAGGACATTAATGCCATAGAGGGAGTGCAGAGAAGGTTCACCAGACTGATTCCTGGGATGTCAGGACTGTCTTATGAACAAAAACTGCATAGACTCGGTTTATACTCTCTAGAATTTAGGAGATTGAGAGGGGATCTTATAGAAACTTACAAAATTCTTAAGGGGTTGGACAGGCTAGATGCAGGAAGATTGTTCCCGATGTTGGGGAGGTCCAGGACAAGGGGTCACAGCTTAAGGATAAGGGGGAAATCCTTTAGGACCGAGATGAGAAGGACTTTTTTCACACAGAGAGTGGTGGGTCTCTGGAACTCTCTGCCACAGAGGGTAGTTGAGGCCAGTTCATTGCCTATATTTAAGAGGGAGCTAGATGTGGCCCTTGTGGCTAAGGGGATCAGAGGGTATGGAGAGAAGGCAGGTACGGGATACTGAGTTGGATGATCAGCCATGATCATATTGAATGGCGGTGCAGGCTCGAAGGGCCGAATGGCCTACTCCTGCACCTAATTTCTATGCTTCTATGTTTCTATGCATCACTGCCACTTCCGATTTAACCTTCTCCTTCTCAAATTGCAGATTAAAACTTTGTAGCCTCACCATTATCTTGCACAACAGTAATATGATGTTGTGGATGGACACAAAGTGCAAGAATAACCCAATGATGTCAGGCAGCATCTCCGGAGAACATGGACACGTCACGTTTTAGGTCAGGATCCTTTTAGGTTTTCATAAGGAATAGGAGCAGAATTAGGCCATTCGGCCCATCAAGTCTACTCCGCCATTCAATCACGGCTGATCTATCTCTCCCTCCTAACCCCATTCACCTGCCTTCTCCCCACCGCGAATGAAATGAATGACACGATATTGAAGCAATATAAACAGAGAGATTAGCTAGATGACAGTGGTTGAAGGAGGGATGGAGAGGGAGGGAATGCAAGGGTTGCCTGGTTAGAGAAATCAATATTAATGCTACTGGGGTGTAAGCTGACCAAACTATACACACATATATAGACAATTTATGCAAATATATATATATATATCTCTCTCTTTCTCTCTCTTACTCTCTATCTATGTTTCGATTAGTACGGGTGTCAGGGATTGTGGGGAGACAATTTATGTACATATATACACACATATATATGTACTTACATATCATCTTCTTGCATGTGATGTGCACGGCCTAACGTTGTAGGACAACTTGTTCTATTTGATCATATTTCATTGTGCACGCCGGGTCGATTGCATTCATCGAAACAGGGCGGACCACGTGAAGGTTGCAATCTTCCCACATACATATGTATACAATTTATATATATATATATATATATATATATATATATATATATATATATACTAGACTAAGTGGGACCCGTTGGGTCTCATGTTCCCACGGGAGGGCTGGTCCCCCAACACAATATTCCACCTCTCCACCAATTTCAATATTGGTGGCCAGTGGGGGAGGGGGGGGGTGTGGGGGGGGGGGGGGTTCTGGAGCCCTAGTATGGGTGTTGTGGGCCAAAGGGATTGGTTTCCAGAGGGCTAGTATGAACATTGTGGGCCGAATGGGTTCTTGGGCTGGATTTTCACTTCATTTCCATTGCCATTGCAGTTTCAAGCACAGGGCAGGCCAAGCCAAACAGCTCGACTTCTCCACTCCCCTGTCTCACTCCAATCCCCCCCCCCCCCCCACCCCCCCGAACGTACTGCCATCGACTCACTCCGCAACAACCCAGACTGGGTTATCAAACCCGCTGACAAGGGAGGTGCCGTGGTAGTCTGGCGCACCGATCTCTACAAAGCAGAGGCCACGCGCCAACTCTCGGACACCTCCCCCTACTTACCCCTGGACCATGACCCCACAGACGAGCACCAGGCCACCATCTTGAGCACCATTACCGACTTCATCGACTCCGGCTCCCTACCCCCCCGAGCCTCCAACCTCATTGTTCCCCAGCCCCGCACGGCCCGATTTGACCTTCTCCCCAAAATCCACAAACCCGACTGCCCCGGCAGACCCATTGTCTCTGCCTGTTCGTGCCCCACCGAACACATTTCCACATACCTTGACTCCATCCTATCCCCCTTTGTTAAATCCCTCCCCACCTATGTTCAAGACACCTCAGACACTCTCCGTCGGCTCCGCACATTCCATTCCCCAGGCCCCCATCCTCTCATCTTCACCATGGACGTCCAGTCACTATACACCTGCATCCCCCACCAGGATGGTCTCAAAGCCCTCCGGTTCTCCCTCGATCGGAGGAGCAACCCATACCCGTCCACTGGCACCCTCCTCCGCCTAGCGGAGTTGGCCCTTACCCTCAATAACTTCTCGTTTGACTCCTCCCACTTCCTCCAAACACAAGGCGTAGCTATGGGCACACGCATGGGCCCCAGCTACGCCTGCCTCTTTGTCGGGCACGTCGAACAATCCTTGTTCTCGGCGTACCTGGGCCCCACCCCCGACCTTTACCTCCGTTACATCGACGACTGCTTTGGTGTCACCTCCTGCACCCACGCACAACTGACTGACTTCATCCATTTCACCACCAACTTCCATCCGGCACTCAAATATACTTGGACCATTTCCGACATTTCCCTACCATTCCTTGACCTCACCATCTCTATTGCAGGTGATACACTCCTGACTGACATCCACTACAAACCAACTGACTCCCACGGCTACCTGGACTACTCTTCCTCCCACCCTGCTTCCTGTAAGGACTCCATCCCCTATTCCCAATTCCTCCGTCTACGCCGCATCTGCTCCCAGGATGACGTGTTCCACACCAGGTCATCGCAAATGTCCTCGTTCTTCAGAGAACGGGGTTTCCCCTCCCCCACTATAGATGAGGCTCGCACCAGGGTCTCTTCAATACCCCATAACACTGCCCTCTCTCCCCATTCCCCCACTCACAACTAGAGTCCCCCTAGTCCTCACCTTCCACCCCACCAGCCATCACATAAAACACATAGTCCTCTGCCAGTTTCGCCACCTCCAACGTGACCCCACCACTGGCCACATCTTCCCATCTCCCCCCCCTGTCTGCCTTCCGCAGAGACCGCTCCCTCCGTAACTCCCTTGTCAATTCTTCCCTTCCCTCCCGCACCACCCCCTCCCCGGGAACATTCCCTTGCAACCGCAGGAAATGCTACACTTGTCGCTTTACCTCCCCCCTCGACTCCATTCAAGGACCCAAGCAGTCATTCCAGGTGCGACAGAGGTTCACCTGCACCTCCTCCAACCTCATCTGTTGCATCCACTGCTCTAGATGTCAGCTGCTCTACATCGGTGAGACCAAGCGTAGGCTGGGCGATCGCTACGCCCAACACTTCCGCTCGGTCCGCAATAACCAACCTGATCTCCCAGTGGCTCAGTATTTCAACTCCCCCTCCCGTTCCGAATCCGACCTTTCTGCCCTGGGCCTCCTCCTCCGCAACACCGGAAACTGGAGGAGCAGCACCTCATATTCCGCTTGGGCAGTCTGCACCCTAGTGGCATGAACATTGAATTCTCCAATTTCCGGTAGCCCTTGCTGTCTCCTCCCCTTCCCAGCTCTCCCTCAGCCCTCGGGCTCCTAATCTTCCTTTCTTCTTCCCGCCCCCCCCCCCCCTCACCCTACATCAGTCTGAAGAAAGGTCTCGACCCGAAACGTTGCCTATTTCCTTCGCTCCATAGATGCTGCCGCACCCGCTGAGTTTCTCCAGCATCGATTTTCCACCATCTGCAGTTCCTTCTTAAACAGAATGAAGAAAGTCCGCAACTCGAAACGTCACCCATTCCATTCCCACAGAGATGCTGCCTGACCCGCTGAGTTACTCCAGCACTTTGTGTCTTTTATTAGCAAACCGGTACCTGCGGTTCCTTGTTACGCCACCTGCCACTTGCCAGACTTTGTCCTGCTCCAACCTCTCTTCCTTCTAATGCACTAAACGCTGCTCGCCTTAATCCCTAATCTGTGCACTGTGGACGGTCTGATTGGTGAATCTGTGGAAGTCTTTGACTTGGATAGCACACAAACTAAAGGGCCTGTCCCACTTGCATGCGATTGCGAGCGTTTGGCGCGACCAACCGGAAGCGGAGGTCGGGCGAAGTTCGTGCTAAGTGCGCGCTAACTTGGCGCGTGACGTAATTTGCGTCACGCTTACCAATCAGCTGGGCAGGAGGCGGGCCGACTCAATTTGGGCGTCGCCCGGCGTCGGGTGGTGACGTCATCACGCAACACTACACGCTAGGCGTACGCCGTCAAGACGCTGTGTATGACCGCAATGCGCCTGGCCGTTGTCGTGCGAAGATTTTGGTCTGCAAGATTTTTGGAGTCCCGCGCGATGTCGGGACCAGCCCCGCACAACTCCGCGCTTCTAAGTGGGACCGGCCCCACACGGCCACACGGTGCCCGTACGCCTCAAGCGACCACGAGGTGGCGTTATTTGCGAGCCAAGGTCACGTAAGTGGGATGGGCCCTTAAAGCTTTTCACTGTAGCTTGGTGCACGTGACTATAGTAAACTAAACTACAGTAAACCACTGGCCACATTCTCCCATCTCCTCCCCCTTCTACTTTCCGCAGAGATCGTTCCCTCCGTAACTCCCTGGTCAATTTGTCCCTTCCCACCCAAACCAACCCCTCCCCAGGTACCTTCCCCTGCAACCGCAGGAGATGCAACACCTGTCCCTAGACCTCCCCCCTCGACTCTGTCCAGGGACCCCGACAGTCCTTTCAGGTGTGGCGGAGGTTCACCTGCGCCTCCTCCAACCTCATCTACTGTATCCGCTGTTCCAGGTGTCGACTCCTGTATATCGGCGAGACCAAGCGCAGGCTCGGCGATCGTTTCGCTGAACGCCTCCGCTCAGTCCGCCTAAACCTACCCGATCTCCCGGCTGCCAAACACTTCAACTCCCCCTCCCATTCCCACACTGACATTTCTGTCCTGGGCCTCCTCCACTGTCAGAGTGAGGCCCACCGCAAATTGGAGGAGCAGCACCTCATATTTCGCTTGGGCAGCTCACACCCCAGCGGTATGAACATTGACTTCTCTAACGCCAAATAGCCCTTGCTTTCCCTCTCTCCATCCCCTCCCCCTTCCCAGTTCTCCCACCAGTCTTCCCGTCCCCGATGACGTCCTATCTCTGTACCTCCCACTCCCCTAACATCAGCCTGAAGAAGGGTCTCGACCCGAAACGTCGCCCATTCCTTCTCTCCAGAGATGCTGCCTGTCCCGCTGAGTTACTCCAGCATTTTGTGTCTACCATCAACTAAACTAAAAATACTACAATCAGTCTGAAGAAGGGTCCTGACCTGAATCGTCGCTATTTTCTCCAGAGAGGCTGAGTTACTCCAGTACTTTGTGTCTTTTTTTGTAAAGCAACATCTGCAGTTCCTTTTTCCTGCACAGTTGCTGCCTGGCCCGTTCAGTTACTCCAGCTGTTCTTGTCTTTTTTGGAAGCCAGCATCCTCAAGGTCCTCACCTTCCACCCCACCAGCCGGCACATACAACACATAGTCCTCCGCCAGTTTCGCCACCTCCAGCGTGACCCCTCCACTCGCCGCATCTTCCCATCTCCCTCCCCTGTCTGCCTTCCGCAAAGACCGCTCCCTCCGCAACTCCCTCGTCAATTCTTCCCTTCCCTCCCGCTCCACCCCTTCCCCGGGCACTTTCCCTTGCAACCGCAAGAGATGCTACACTTGTCCCTTCACCTCCCCCATCCACTCCTTTCAGGGACCCAAGCAGTCCTTCCAAGTCCGACAGAGGTTCACCTGCACCTCCTCCAACCTC
>OY740781.1:6815976-6855976 GCA_963514005.1 Raja brachyura
CAGTCGTTGTGCAAAAATGCCCAGAATGCGCTGGTGAGCACTTTGTTTTCGCTGGGACTGACGAAATGTTGAGCGCATTGATGGAATGTTATGTTATGTTCACCTGATGAAATGTTCACCGCGCTGATGGAATGTTATTCCTGCGCCCGGGTGTCGCGGGCCAGATCTGCCCATCGCACAACCGCGGCGCTGGCGACCGAAGACTGAAACGTGCCCCGCTCGGCCCGAATTGCCCCACAGGCCTTCAAGGAACTGCTGAAGAAGCCAAGCGGCGAGGCATGGATGGGCCGAAGGAGCCTCGGCGGCGGTGGCAGGAGGAGCCTCGGCAGCGGCAGAGGGAGCCTCAGCGGCAACCGGATCCTCGGCGGTGGCGGTAGCCAGAACTTCGGTGGCGGTGGACATGGGGGAGCCAGTGTAGGGGAGGAGGGTGGGCACGCTAGTTTAGAATCTTCTGTCCAGGGGATACGTCCCTGTTTGTTCATTCATTTCGGATCGTTCCGCTGAAGGCGCTGTGCACACGTCAGCCCGCCAACAGTCGCTTGTCTTTTTCTTTTTGTTTTCACTTTTAATCTCATGTTTTTGTGTACCTTGTCGTGTTATGACTGTCGGCAGACCAATATTGCTCCAGGGATAAATAATGTTTATCGTATGCATGCTCACTGATGGAATGTTTACCTCACTGGTGGAATGTTTGCCACACTGATGGAATGTTTGCCACACTGATGGAATGTTTACCTCACTGATGGAATGTTTACCATACTGATGGAATGTTTACCTCACTGATGGAATGTTTACCACACTGATGGAATGTTTGCCACACTGATGGAATGTTTCCTCACTGTTGGAATGTTTACCTCACTGATGGAATGTTTACCACACTGATGGAATGTTTGCCACACTGATGGAATGTTTACCTCACTGATGGAATGTTAACCTCACTGATGTAATGTTTGCCACACTGATGGAATGTTTACCTCACTGATGGAATGTTTGCCACACTGATGGAATGTTTGCCACACTGGTGGAATGTTTCCTACACTGATGGAATGTTTGCCACACTGATGAAATGTTTGCCACACCGATGGAATGTTTCCTCACTGATGGAATGTTTACCTCACTGATGGAATGTTTACCTCACTGATGAAATGTTTACCACACTGATGGAATGTTTACCTCACTGATGGAATGTTTACCTCACTGATGAAATGTTTACCACACTGATGAAATGTTTACCTCACTGATGGAATGTTTACCTCACTGATGGAATGTTTACCTCACTGATGAAATGTTTACCACACTGATGGAATGTTTACCACACTGATGAAATGTTTGCCACACTGATGGAATGTTTACCACACTGTTGGAATGTTTGCCACACTGATGGAATGTTTACCTCACTGATGGAATGTTTACCACACTGATGGAATGTTTACCACACTGATGAAATGTTTGCCACACTGATGGAATGTTTACCACACTGATGGAATGTTTGCCACACTGATGGAATGTTTACCACACTGATGGAATGTTTGCCACACTGATGGAATGTTTGCCACACTGATGGAATGCTTACCTCACTGATGGAATGTTTACCTCACTGATGGAATGTTTACCTCACTGATGGAATGTTTACCTCACTGATGGAATGTTTACCTCACTGATGGAATGTTTGCCACACTGATGGAATGTTTACCACACTGATGGAATGTTTGCCACACTGATGGAATGTTTACCTCACTGATGGAATGTTTACCACACTGATGGAATGTTTACCACACTGATGAAATGTTTGCCACACTCTTGGAATGTTTACCACACTGATGGAATGTTTGCCACACTGTTGGAATGTTTACCACACTGATGGAATGTTTGCCACACTGATGGAATGTTTGCCACACTGATGGAATGCTTACCTCACTGATGGAATGTTTACCTCACTGATGGAATGTTTACCTCACTGATGGAATGTTTACCTCACTGATGGAATGTTTACCTCACTGATGGAATATTTGCCACACTGATGGAATGTTTACCTCACTTTTGGAATGTTTACCTCACTGATGGAATGTTTACCTCACTGATGGAATGTTTGCCACACTGATGGAATGTTTGCCACACTGATGACATGTTTGCCACACTGATGGAATGTTTACCACACTGATAGTGCCAACGAGAGAGCCACAGAGTGATACAGTGTGGAAACAGGCTATTCGGCCCAACTCGCCCACACCAACCAACAACGTTCAAGCTACACTAGTCCCACCTGCCCGCGCTTGGTCCGTATCCCTCCACACCTGTCCTACCCATGTACCTGCCTAAATGCTTCTTAAACCGTGCAATTGTCCCTACCTCCCCGGTACCATGTTCCATTCACCCGCCACCCTTTGTGTGAAAATGTCACCTCTCAGATTTCTATTAAATCTTTCCCCCTCGCACCTTAAACCTGTGTCCTCTAGTTCTCTCTCCCCCTGCTCTGGGCAAGAGACTGTGTGTTTACCCGATCTATTCCTCTCATGATTTTATACATCTCCATGAGATCAGCCCTCATCCTCCTGCGCTCCAAGGGATAGAGCTGACTGACTGTATTCTGCACTCTGGTATTTTGCTCTTTGCTCTAAACTCTGTATGACTTGATTGCATTCATGTGTAGTATTGTCTGATTTAATTGGATAACATTTAAAAGACAATTAGACAAGAACGTCGAAGAAGGGTCTCGACCCGAAACATCGCCTATCTCCTTCACTCCTTAGATGCTGCTGCACCCGCTGAGTTTCTCCAGCTTTTTGTGTAACCCTCGATTCTCCAGCATCTGCAGTTCCTTCTTTAACAATTAGACAGGAATGTGTTCAGGATAGATTTAGAGGGATTTGGGCCCTACGCGGGCAGGTGGGACTAGTGTAGATGGGGCATCTTGGTCGGTGTGGGCAAGTTGGACTGCAATGCCTGTTTCCGCACTGTATGACTCCACACATACAAAAGCTTTTCACTATATCTTGGTACATGTGGCAATGATAAACCAGTACCAATACCAATCACAACGTTGTGTTGTAATTTTATTTTCAGTTTGCAGAAAATCTCCTCAATAGAGTGATGGAGACAGACTCTTCTCTGTGGATGGTCACCTTGTCGTGGTGGAGAAGCTCGTGTGGACCTGAGATCCTGAAAGCGATGCCGTCTGGAGCGATGCTCCTGGTAGGGCCACCCATGGCGGTAAGGTCGAGGGGGAGGTCTCTGACAAAGAGCGATCCGACCAAGACCTCGACGGTGGAACAGGCGGAGGACGATGGCTGACCTTAGTGGAGCGTCACAACGGCTGGGAAGGCGGATGGATGAAGGCTGCAGCAGAAAAGGGTCTTCGGTCGTCTTGGACTCCATGCCACTGGATCCTGACCCAGATCTGTCAAGGACCGTGGGGGTGGCTGTCTGTGCACCAGTCTCCCCACGTTAAACAAAGTCACGCACAGGCGTCCTCTATGAGAGGACAGTCATACTCGTTTCGAGTGACCGGCAATGATGATGGAGTCAGACTTTCTGGCCCAACTTTGCCCACACGGACCAACGTCCCATCCGCACTAATCCCACCTGCCTAAGTTTGGCCCATATTCCGCTAAATCTATCCTATCCATGTGCTTGTCCCAATGTTTCTTAAATGCTGTGATAGTCCCAGCCTCAACTACCTACTCCAGCAGCTCGTTCCATACTCCCACCACCCATTGTGTTAAAAAATGACCCCTCAGATTCCTGTTAACTCTTTTCCCCTTCACCTTAAACCTATGTCCTCTGGCTCCCGATTCCCCTACTCTGGGCAAGAGACTCTGTGCGTCTACCCGATCTATTCCTCCCATGATTTTGTACACATAGAAACATAGAAACATAGAAATTAGGTGCAGGAGTAGGCCATTCGGCCCTTCGAGCCTGCACCGCCATTCAATATGATCATGGCTGATCATCTAACTCAGTATCCCGTACCTGCCTTCTCTCCATACCCTCTGATCCCCTTAGCCACAAGGGCCACATTTAACTCCCTCTTAAATATAGCCAATGAACTGGCCTCAACTACCCTCTGTGGCAGAGAGTTCCAGAGACCCACCACGCTCTGTGTGAAAAAATTCCTTCTCATCTCGGTCCTAAAGGATTTCCCCCTTATCCTTAAGCTGTGACCCCTTGTCCTGGACCTCCCCAACATCGGGAACAATCTTCCTGCATCTAGCCTGTCCAACCCCTTAAGAATTATGTAAGTTTCTATAAGATCCACTCTCAATCTCCTAAATTCTAGAGAGTATAAACCGAGTCTATGCAGTCTTTGTTCATAAGACAGTCCTGACATCCCAGGAATCAGTCTGGTGAACCTTCTCTGCACTCCCTCTATGGCAATAATGTCCTTCCTCAGATTTGGAGCCAGAACTGTACGCAATACTACAGGTGTGGCCTCACCAAGACCCTATACAACTGAAGTAGAACCTCCCTGCTCCTATACTCAAATCCTTTTGCTATGAAAGCTAACATACCATTCGCTTTATACACCTCTATAAGATCACCCCTCATCCTCCTGTGCTCCGAGGAATAGAATCCCAGCCCTGCTCAACCTCTCCCGAAAGCTCGGGTCCCCTGAGTCCTGGCAACATCCTCGTAAGGAGCCTGTCCCACATTGGTGAATTCGAGGTGACTACCGGCGACTGAACACCCCCCTATGACAATGTCTACGACAATGTCTACAGCAACCGACCACCTAGTCGACGGCAAGCCACCGACAACCGGCAACCCATTGGGATGTCCACCCACGACCACACCCACGACAACCGCCGACCACACAGGGGACAACCTACGACAACCGAACTCAACCTACTTCCACCTGCGACGAGCTACGACCAGCAACGACCCTGTCGCTGCCAACTGATAACAATTCAATCGCCGGTGCCTGTTGCCGGTTGACGTAGTTAGTCGCCAATGGAATTCACCAAAAACAGCACCTACGTCAGAAGAAGTCAAGCTACGCTCATTGGCGTCAAGGAAACTGTGGAAAATTTTTGAACATTTCAAAGTACAAAGGAGACCAGAAAGACGCTACGACTCTTTGGGCGGCTGAGGAGACGACTCACGACCGTACAGGCGACAGTCTAGTCGTCTGTCGTCGCCTAATAAATCCCCATAGTGGGACTGGCCCTTAAATCTTCTCTGATCCCTTTTCAGCTTCACAACCATATAACCATATAACCATATAACAATTACAGCACGGAAACAGGCCTTCTCGGCCCTTCCAGTCCGTGCCGACCATTTATTTTCCCCTAGTCCCATCTACCTGCACTCAGACCATACCCCTCCATTCCCTTCCCATCCATATACCTATCCACTTTACTTTTAAATGTTAAAATCGATCCTGCCTCCACCACTTCTGCTGGAAGCTCATTCCACACAGCCACCACTCTCTGAGTAAAGAAGTTCCCCCTCACGTTACCCCTAAACTTCTGTCCCTTAATTCTCATGTCATGCCCTCATGTTTGAATCTTCCCTACCCTCAATGGGAAAAGCTTATCCACGTCAACTCTGTCTATCCCTTTCATCATTTTAAAGACCTCAATCAAGTCCCCCCTTAACCTTCTGCGCTCCAAAGAATAAAGACCTAAAGACTTGATTGAGGTCTTTAAAATGATGAAAGGGATAGACAGAGTTGACGTGGATAAGCTTTTCCCATTGAGGGTAGGGAAGATTCAAACAAGAGGGCATGACATCTTTCCTATAACATGGTGCCCAGAATGGAACACAATACTCCAAATGCGGTCTCACCAACGTCTTATACAACCTCAACGCGATCTCACAGCTTCTATACTGACTGTACCCTGACTGATGAAGGCCAATGTTCCAAAAGCCTCTTTGACCATCCTATCTACCTGTTGGTAGACAAAAATACTGGAGAAACTCAGCGGGTGAGGCAGCATCTATGGAGCGAAGGAAATAGGCGACGTTTCGGGCCGAGACCCTTCTTCGGACTGATGTGAGGTTGGGGGGGGGGGAGGGAGGGAAGGAGAAAAGAAGAGGGGGAGCCAGAGGGCTGAGGAGGTGAGGAGAGAGTAGGGATTACCTGAAATTAGAGAAGTCAATGTTCCGTGAGTTGCTACATCTTGGCAGGACAAATCAAAATAGGACGTACGTGGTAAATGGTAGGGAATTGAGGAATGCTGTGGAACAGAGGGATCTAGGAATAACTGTGCATAGTTCCCTGAAGGTGGAATCGCATGTAGATAGGGTGGTAAAGAAAGCTTTTGATGTGCTGGCCTTTATAAATCAGAGCATTGAATATAGGAGTAGGGAAGTAATGTTAAAATTGTATAAGGCATTGGTGAGACCAATTCTGGAGTATGGTGTACAATTTTGGTCGCCTAATTATAGGAAGGATGTCAACAAAATAGAGAGAGTACAGAGGAGATTTACTAGAATGTTGTTAAAGAAGGAACTGCAGATGCTGGAGAATCGAGGGTTACACAAAAAGCTGGAGAAACTCAGCGGGTGCAGCAGCATCTAAGGAGCGAAGGAGATCCCTGACCAGTCTGAAGAAGGGTCTCGACCCGAAACGTCGCCTATCTCCTTCGCTCCTTAGATGCTGCTGCACCCGCTGAGTTTCTCCAGCTTTTTGTGTAACCCTTACTAGAATGTTGCCTGGGTTCCAGCAACTAAGTTACAGAGAAAGGTTGAACAAGTTAGGTCTTTATTCTTTGGAGCGCAGAAGGTTAAGGGGGGGACTTGATTGAGGTCTTTAAAATGATGAGAGGGATAGACAGAGTTGACGTGGATAAGCTTTTCCCATTGAGGGTAGGGAAGATTCAAACAAGAGGGCATGACATGAGAATTAAGGGACAGAAGTTTAGGGGTGACATGAGGGGGAACTTCTTTACTCAGAGAGTGGTGGCTGTGTGGAATGAGCTTCCAGCAGAAGTGGTGGAGGCAGGATCGATTTTAACATTTAAAAGTAAAGTGGATAGGTATATGGACGGGAAGGGAATGGAGGGGTATGGTCTGAGTGCAGGTAGATGGGACTAGGGGAAAATAAATGGTCGGCACGGACTGGAAGGGCCGAGAAGGCCTGTTTCCGTGCTGTAATTGTTATATGGTTATATGGTTATATGGTTATACCGCTGGGGTGCAAAACTACCTGTTGCACCACTTTCAACGAATGCTGTACCTGCGCTCCTAGATCCCTCTGCTCCACATGTCTTCATCCCTCAATTCATGACAATGTGCGTTGAAAGTTTCATGAGGGCAATGACCTTTGCAAAGATAGATAAAAATCAGTATGTGAGCATTTAAACAAGAGTATTGAATGAATATTCCATCTGTTGGCTGAATATTCCATGAGCCTGCTGAAAATTCCTTACTTTGCAAAAAAAATCACTTCGATAAACGTAACAATGGTGAATCTGATGCATATTTCTTGCGTATATTGGACATTCTCTCATTGTGCTGAGCATGGAGACACAAGCAACTTGCCAACGCTGAACGACAGAGTGGTGGGTCTCTGGAACTCTCTGCCACAGAGGGTAGTTGAGGCCAGTTCATTGGCTATATTTAAGAGGGAGTTAGATGTGGCCCTTGTGGCTAAGGGGATCAGAGGGCATGGAGAGAAGGCAGGTACGGGATACTGAGTTGGATGATCAGCCATGATCACATTGAATGATGGTGCAGGCTCGACGGGCCGAATGGCCTACTCCTGCATCTAATTTCTATGTTTCTATGTTTCTAAATGCTGGAGCAACTCAGCGGGTCAGAAACGTAGGAAGATAGAAAATAGGTGCAGGAGGAGGCCATTCGGCCCTTCGAGCCAGCACCGCCATTCAATGTGATCATGGCTGATCGTCCCCTATCAATAACCCGTGCCTGCCTTTTCCGCATATCCCTTGACTCCACTAGCCCCTACAGCTCTATCCAACTCTCTCTTAAATCCATCCAGTGACTTGGCCTCCACTGCCCTCTGTGGCAGGGAATTCCACAAATTCACAACTCTCTGGGTGAAAAAGTTTTTTCTCACCTTAGTCTTAAATGACCTCCCCTTTATTCTAAGACTGTGGCCCCTGGTTCTGGACTCGCCCAACATCGGGAACATTTTTCCTGCATCTAGCTTGTCCAGTCCTTTTTCACTTTTATATGTTTCTATAAGATCCCCCCTCATCCTTCAAAACTGCAGTGAATACAAGCCTAGTCTTTTCAATCTTTCCTCATCCCGCCATCCCAGGGATCAATCTGGTGAACCTACGCTGCACTGCCTCAATCACAAGGATGTCCTTCCTCAAAGTAGGAGACCAAAAACTGTACACAATACTCCAGATGTGGTCTCACCAGAGCCCTGTACAACTGCAGAAGAACCTCTTTACTCCTGTACTGAAATCCTCTTGTTATGAAGGCCAACATCGCCTCTGGACAAAACGGGTCAGGCATCTCCTCTGGACAAAAAAGGATGGGTGACGTTTCAGGGCAAGATGTTTCCTACGACAGTTGACCACTTTACCCACGTACTGATAATTCATTCAAATGCCCTCTGTTCGTTTTCTCACTTTAGTTTATGGATACAGAGCAGAAACAGGCCCTTTAGCCCACCGAGTCCGCGCCGTCCAGCGATCACACCATCCACCACGCTATCCTACACACTAGGGACAATGTACAATCTCAGGGAGAGATAGATCAGCCATGACTGAATGGCGGAATGTTCGATACAGCTCTTAGGGCCAACGCAATCAAGGGATACGGGGAGAAAGCAGGAACGGGGCACTGATTGTGGATGATCAACCGTGATCACATTGAACGGCGATGCTGGCTCGAAGGGCCGAATGGCCGGCTCCTGCACCTATTTTCTATGTTTCTATGTGTCTCGACGGTGGGCCGAATGGCCTAATTCTGCTCCTATCACATCGAATCGCTGAGTGGAAACAGTGTGGAAACAGGCCCTTCGGCCCAACTCGCCCACACTGGCCAACAATGTCCCAGCTACACTATCTTGTTAAAGAAGGAACTGCAGATGCTGGAGAATCGAGGGTTACACAAAAAGCTGGAGAAACTCAGCGGGTGCAGCAGCATCTAAGGAGCGAAGGAGATAGGCGGCGTTTCGGGTCGAGACCTTTCCACAGACGTGTTTCGGCCCAAAACGTCGCCTATCTCCTTCGCTCCTTAGATGCTGCTGCACCCGCTGAGTTTCTCCTGCTTTTTGTGTAACCCTCCCATCTACACTAGTCCCACTTGCCTGCGCTTGGTCCATATCCCTCCAAACCTGTCCTATCCATGTACCTGTCTAACTGTTTCTTAAACGATGGGATAGTCCCAGCCTCCACTACCTCCTCTGGCAGCTTGTTCCATTTGTACCCTTCCATATCTCTAGTTTCCCCCTGCCCCGACTCTCAGTCTGAAGAAGGGTCTCGAACTGAAACATCACCCATTCCTTCTCGAATCGATCCGAACCCCTCTGAACCCCTCTAAACACTTCTAAACCCCTCCGAACCCATCTAAAACCCTCTAAACTCCCCAAACCTCTATGTACACCCTCTGAACCCCTCTAAACCCCTCTAAACCCCTCTGAAAACCTCTGAGCCCCTCTAAACCAATCTAACCCCCTCTCAATAGCAAAATTCATAGCAAAAGGATTTGAGTATAGGAGCAGGGAGGTTCTACTTCAGTTGTATAGGGTCTTGGTGAGACCACACCTGGAGTATTGCGTACAGTTCTGGTCTCCAAATCTGAGGAAGGACATTATTGCCATAGAGGGAGTGCAGAGAAGGTTCACCAGACTGATTCCTGGGATGTCAGGACTGTCTTATGAACAAAGACTGCATAGACTCGGTTTATACTCTCTAGAATGTAGGAGATTGAGAGGGGATCTTATAGAAACTTACAAAATTCTTAAGGGGTTGGACAGGCTAGATGCAGGAAGATTGTTCCCGATGTTGGGGAGGTCCAGGACAAGGGGTCACAGCTTAAGGATAAGGGGTAAATCCTTTAGGACCAAGATGAGAAGGACTTTTTTCACACAGAGAGTGGTGGGTCTCTGGAACTCTCTGCCACAGAGGGTAGTTGAGGCCAGTTCATTGGCTATATTTAAGAGGGAGTTAGATGTGGCCCTTGTGGCTAAGGGGATCAGAGGGTATGGAGAGAAGGCAGGTACGGGATACTGAGTTGGATGATCAGCCATGATCATATTGAATGGCGGTGCAGGCCTGAAGGGCCGAATGGCCTACTCCTGCACGTAATTTCTATGTTTCTATGTTTCGATGTTTCAACCCTTTTGAATAGTTCCGAACATCTGTGAACCCCCCTAAACCCATCTAAACCCCTCTAAAGCCCTCTAAACCACTCTGAACTCCTCGAGTCCCCTCTAATGATGTTGCCTAAGAGATGCTGCCTGACCCGCTGAGTTTAGTTTAGTTTAGCGATACAGCGTGGAAACCAGCCCTTCGGCCCACATTAATACTATCCTACACACACACGGGGACAATTAAAAAAATCCATTTACACCAAGCCAATTTACGCACAAACCTGTACATCTTTGCAGTGTGGGGGGAAGCCGGATCACCCGGAGAAAACCCACACGCTCCGATAGATAGCATTTCATAAGGGTCATACAGGCCCTTCGGCCCAACTTGCCCATGCTGAAAAACACGTCCCATCTACACAGGTTCCCACCTGCCTACCTTTGGCCTATATCCCTCTAAACCTGTCCTATCCATGTACCTGTCTAAATGTTTCCTAATGTTCAGGAAGGAACTGCAGATCCTGGTTGAAACCAAAGATCGACACAAAATGCTGGAGTGACTCAGTGGAATGTTGCCTGGGTTCCAGCAACTAAGTTACAGAGAAAGGTTGAACAAGTTAGGTCTTTATTCTTTGGAGCGCAGAAGGTTAAGGGGGGACTTGATTGAGGTCTTTAAAATGATGAAAGGGATAGACAGAGTTGAAGTGGATAAGCTTTTCCCATTGAGGGTAGGGAAGATTCAAACAAGAGGGCATGACATGAGAATTAAGGGACAGAAGTTTAGGGGTAACATGAGGGGGAACTTCTTTACTCAGAGAGTGGTGGCTGTGTGGAATGAGCTTCCAGCAGAAGTGGTGGAGGTAGGATCGATTTTAACATTTAAAAGTAAAGTGGATAGGTATATGGACGGGAAGGGAATGGAGGGGTATGGTCTGAGTGCAGGTAGATGGGACTAGGGGAAAATAAATGGTCGGCACGGACTGGAAGGGCCGAGAGGGCCTGTTTCCGTGCTGTAATTGTTATATGGTTAAATGGAACAGGCGGCATCTCTGGAGAGAAGGGACGGGTGACGTTTGTGGGTCTGAAGAAGGGTCTTAAATGTTTCTTAAACTTTGCGATAGTACTTGCCTCAACTATCTCCTCCGGCAGCTTGTTCTATGCACCCACCACCCATTAAAAAGGTTACTCATTAGGTTGTTATTAAATCTTTCCCCCCCCCCTCACCTAAAATCCATGTCTCCATCAAGTCTACTTCGTCATTCCATCATGGGTGATCAATCTCTCCCTCTCCAGCTCATTCATTCCCCTGCCTTCTCCCCCTAACCCCTGACACGCATACTAACTAAGAGTGTGTCAATCTCTGCATTAAAAATATCCATTATAAAAATGCATTCCATCATCTGTGGCAAAGAATTCCACAGATTCACCACCCTCTGACTAAAGAAATTCCTCCTCATCTCCTTCCTAAAGGTCCATCCTTTTATACTTCGGCTGTGCCCTCTGGTCCTAGACTCTCCCACTAGTGGAAACATCCTCTCCACATCCACTCTATCCAGGCCTTTCACTATTTGGACGGCACAAAAAGGGCCCAACAGGGGATGTACTTCCTGCGGCAGCTGAGGAAGCACAATCGGCCACAGGCAACGATGGTCCAATTCTACACGGCCATCGTAGAGTCTGTCCTCACCTTCTCCATCATGGTCTGGGTTTGGCTCAGCCACCAAGCACGACACCCGGAGGCTGCAGCGAATCGTCCGATCGGCTGAGAAGGTTATTGGCTGCAACCTTCCCTCCATTGATGAACTGTACACTTCAAGGGCCAGGAAGCGAGCGGGCAAGATCATCTCTGACCCCTCTCACCCTGGCCACAAACTCTTTGAATCACTTCCCTCTGGAAGGCGACTCCGGACTGTCAAAGCTGCCACAGCCAGACATAAAAACAGTTTTTATCCACGAGTAGTTGCTCTGCTCAACAGCCAAAAATCTGTAGCCTCCCTTTGATCTGGTATTTTGTTGGTTCACATGCTCGATCAATGGTGTTTTATCATTAATGTTTTAATATTATTAATGTTTAGTGTTTTCTGAGTCATTCGTAACTGTCACTGTATGTCATGTTGTTACTTGTGGGCGGAGCACCGAGGCAAATTCCTTGTATGTGAATATTTGGCCAATAAACTTACTCACTTACTTATTTGGTAAGTATTCTACGTTCTAGAGTATATGCATCTAAAACTAAAGAGTATGGGATTAGGTAGGGAATGTGAGGTTTAGGAGTTGAGTTTGTTGTCACGTCTAACGAGGTACAGTGAAAGGCTTTTGTTGTGTACTATCCAGTCGGCAGAAAGGCAATACATGATTAAAATCAAACCGTCCACAGTGTACAAATCAACGATAACGGGAATAACGTTTAAGTTAGTAAAGGGCCTGTCACACTAGCGCGCGATTAGACGCGATAAGCGCGACAAATTCGGACGCGGGGGTCGCGTGGGGGTCAGGCGATCCCGGTGCGAGTGAAGGGCCTGTCACACTAGCGCGCGATTACACGCGCGACGTCCGAAGGAAGGACGTTATTTTTCATCACGTGACGATGCGCATGAGCATGCGCGTTGCACGACGTCGGGCAGTGACGTCATCACGCAACGCCACGCTGAAGACGCACAACGTCAAAACGTCATCACGTTCCGCGCGACAGGATTTTGCCGCGCGTAATTTTTAAGCAGTGTCGGTTTTTGGACACTACGCGCGATGTCGACACCAGCTCCACACGAGTCCGCGGAACTCCACGAGACTCCGGCGATCGCAGTGGGACAGGGTCACGCGAGGCCGGACGACTAAAGCGACCACGGTAGGTCGCGCTTATCGCGTCTAATCGCGCGCTAGTGTGACAGGCCCTTTATTGTCATGTGTATCGAGATACAATGAAACGTTTTTTTGGGCTGTATCAATGCTCAATGATGGAACATTGTCCCTGAAGATACGCCCTTTTATTCTGAGGCGCTCGTGACTAAACTGATCTGGAATCTCAAGGAATTGTGGATTAACCTTAACCATAAGAAGGGTCTCAACCCGAAACGTCGCCTATCTCCTTCGCTCCTTAGATGCTGCTGCACCCGCTGAGTTTCTCCAGCTTTTTGTGTAACCCTCGATTCTCCAGCATCTGCAGTTCCTTCTTTAACCATATAACAATTACAGCACGGAAACAGGCCTTCTCGGCCCTTCCAGTCCGTGCCGACCATTTATTTTCCCCTAGTCCCATCTACCTGCACTCAGACCATACCCCTCCATTCCCTTCCCGTCCATATACCTATCCCCTTTACTTTTAAATGTTAAAATCGATCCTGCCTCCACCACTTCTGCTGGAAGCTCATTCCACACAGCCACCACTCTCTGAGTAAAGAAGTTTCCCCTCATGTTACCCCTAAACTTCTGTCCCTTAATTCTCATGTCATGCCCTCTTGTTTGAATCTTCCCTACCCTCAATGGGAAAAGCTTATCCATGTCAACTCTGTCTATCCCTTTCATCATTTTAAAGACCTCAATCAAGTCCCCCCTTAACCTTCTGCGCTCCAAAGAATAAAGACCTAACTTGTTCAACCTTTCTCTGTAACTTAGTTGCTGGAACCCAGGCAACATTCTAGTAAATCTCCTCTGTACTCTCTCTATTTTGTTGACATCCTTCCTATAATTAGGCGACCAAAATTGTACACCATACTCCAGAATTGGTCTCACCAATGCCTTGTACAATTTTAACATTACTTCCCTCCTCCTATATTCAATGCTCTGATTTATAAAGGCCAGCACACCAAAAGCTTTCTTTACCACCCTATCTACATGCAATTCCACCTTCAGCGAACTATGCACAGTTATTCCTAGATCCCTCTGTTCCACAGCATTCCTCAATTCCCTACCATTGACCATGTACGTCCTATTTTGATTTGTCCTGCCAAGATGTAGCACCTCACACTTATCAGCATTAAACTCCATCTGCCATCTTTCAGCCCACTCTTCCAAATGTCCCAAATCTCTCTGTAGACTTTGAAAATCTACTTCATTATCCACAGCACCACCTATCTTAGTATCATCTGCATACTTACTTATCCAATTTTCCACCCCATCATCTAGATCATTGATGTACATGACAAACATCAGTGGACCCAACACAGATCCCTGAGGCACCCCACTGGTCACCGGCTTCCAGCCTGACAAACAGCCATCCACCATTACTCTCTGGCATCTCCCATTCAGCCACCGTTGAATCCATCTTGCTACTCCGCCATTAACACCCAAAGATTGAACCTTCTTAACCAACCTTCCATGGGGAACCTTGTCAAAGGCCTTACTGAAATCCATATAGACAACATCCACTGCTTTACCCTCATCAATTTCCCTAGTAACCTCTTCAAAAAATTCAAGAATTCAATAAACCTTTAGCTTAATAGTTTAGAGTCATCTTCTTCTTCCGTGTGGCGTGCACAGCCTAAAGTTGTTGGACAACTTGTTCAATTTGACCTTCCGTTTGTGCACGTCGAGTCGATTGCATTAGTCGAAACAGGGCGGACCACATGAAGATTGCAATCTCCCACCCCAGTTTAGAGATGCAGCGTGGAAACAGGCCCTTCGTCCCACCACTACCACCCTTGACTTCTATCTTCAGATTTACCGCCCTTTACAGAGGGTGGTCCTCCTCACCTCCTTCCCAGAGGAACGTCCTTTAATCCTGAGGCTGTGCCCTCTGGTCCTAGACTCTCCCACTAGTGGAAACATCCTCTCCACTCTCCTACGAGTGGAAACATCTTTAAACTAAACTAAACTAAACTAATGCAAAGTATTTCAAGTGTCGGAAAAAACATAGAAACATAGAAAAATAGGTGCAGGAGTAGGCCATTCGGCCCTTCGAGCCTGCACCGCCATTCAATATGATCATGGCTGATCATCCAACTCAGTATCCCGTACCTGCCTTCTCTCCATACCCCCTAATCCCTTTAGCCACAAGTGCCACATCTAACGCCCTCTTAAATATAGCCAATGAACTGGCCTCAACTACCTTCTGTGGCAGAGAATTCCAGAGACTCACCACTCTCTGTGTAAAGAATGTTTTCCTCATCTCGGTCCTAAAGGAATTCCCCCTAAAGGATTCCTAAAGGAACTGCAGATGCTGGTTTAAACCGAAGGCGTCATAAGGTCATAAGGAATAGGAGTGGAATTAGGCCGTTCGGCCCTTCAAGTCTACTACCCCATTCAATCATGGCTGATCTATCTCTCCCTCCTAACCCCATTCTCCTGCCTTCTCCCCATAACCTCTAACCATCTCTCTCTGCCTTCAAAATATAAACTGACGGCCTCCACAGCCTTCTGTGGCAAAGAATTCCACAGATAGACAAAGCATGCTGGAGTAACTCAGCGGGACAAGCAGCATTTCTGGAGACAAGCATAATATCTTCTATTGAGGGAGTGCAGCGTAGGTTCACTCCCAGGATGGCGGGACTGTCATATTCTGAGTGAATGGAGCGGCTGGGCTTGTACACTCTGGAGTTTAGAAAGATGAGAGGGGATCTTATTGAAACATATAAGGGTTTGGACACGCTAGAGGCAGGAAACATGTTCCCGATGTTGGGGGAGTCCAGAACCAGGGGCCACAGTTTAAGAATAAGGAGTAAGCCATTTAGAATGGAGACGAGGAAACACGTTTTCACACAGAGAGTTGTGAGTCTGTGGAATTCTCTGCCTCAGAGGGCGGTGGAGGCCGGTTCTCTGGATGCTTTCAAGAGAGAGCTAGATAAAGATAGCTCTTAAAGATAGCGGAGTCAGGGGATATGGGGAGAAGGCAGGAACGGGGTACTGATTGGGGATGATCAGCCATGATCACATTGAATGGCGGTGCCGGCTCGAAGGGCCGAATGGCCTACTCCTCCTATTGTCTATTGTCTATTTTTGGGCTGCTAGGGGGAAACGTGGAGGCGGGTGCAATTACAACATTTCAAAGATACTGGGACACGTACATGGATAGTAAAGATTTGGAGGGATATCAGCGAGGAGTGGGCAAGAGTGGCCAGCTTGGTTGGGCAACATGGTGGAATTCACTCAAATGACGTGTTTGTGTGTCATACAAGCTCTATGAATCTATGACTTCAAATGGTCAACACATCCACTCAGGAGCTGAAGAGGGCCATCCCTCCTGCACACATAGCCAACAGGGAACTGAAAATTTCCGATTCCCCACATATTGAGGACCAATGGACACCTTGGACTAAGGCCTTTGTCACCCATTTTAATTTAGAGTGCTGATGACACTAACTACCTTCTTTCTCTCAATTCTACCTGTTACAATTTACCACCCCTACCTTTAAGGGCCTGTCCCACCAGCATGCAACTCCATGCGATGAGTGCGACCTAACGTGGTCGCTTGAGCCGTCCGGCGTCGCGGGGCCGGTCCCACTTCGATCGCCGGAGCCGTGCGGAATTGTGCGGAGTTCGTCCCGACATCGCGCGGGGGCTCCGAAAAACTGACCGTGTTCAAAAATTCCGCGCGGCAACGGCTTGTCGGCTCGCAGTCGCCTCGACGCATTACACAGCGTGCCTCCGTGACCCTCTCAGTAGGTGCCTCCGTGACCCTCTATGTGTGTGCCTCCGTGACCCTCTGTGTGTGTGTGCCTCTGTGCCCCTCTCTGTGTGCCCCTCTCTGTCCTGGCGAACTTACCTTTAAGACTTCGCTCCAAGTTCGCCTCACTTTGCGCCGCGTTGCGCCACTCACCCGACCTCCGCGCGGCCCCTACTGCCGGTTTGGTTGCGCTTGCCGCATGCAGGCGCATGCTGGTGGGAACGGCCCTGTACAGGGGATCACCCGACCTCCGCGCGGCCTCCGCTTCTAGTTTGATCGCGTTCATCGCATGTAGTCGCATGCTTGTAGGACACGCCCTTTACTCTTACATCAGTGGATGATTGTAGGAAACAGAGACAGAACTATTCACATTTGATACTGATTGGGGATGATCAGCCATGATCACATTGAATGACGGTGCCGGCTCGAAGGGCCGAATGGCCTCCTCCTCCTGCACCTATTGTCTATTGTCTATTGTGGCAAATAATAGACACAGAATGCTGGAGTAACTCAGCGGGACAGGCAGCATCTCCGGAGAGAAGGGAAAATATTTGCTATTGAGGGAGTGCAGCGTAGGTTCACTCCCAGGATGGCGGGACTGTCATATTCTGAGAGAATGGAGCGGCTGGGCTTGTACACTCTGGAGTTTAGAAGGATGAGAGGGGATCTTATTGAGACATATAAGGGTTTGGACACACTAGAGGCAGGAAACATGTTCCCGATGTTGGGGGAGTCCAGAACCAGGGGCCACAGTTTAAGAATAAGGGGTAAGCCATTTAGAACGGAGACGAGGAAACACTTTTTCACACAGAGAATTATGAGTCTGTGAAAGTCTCTGCCTCAGAGGGCGGTGGAGGCCGGTTCTCTGGATGCTTTCAAGAGAGAGCTAGAAAGGGCTCTTAAGATAGCGGAGTCAGGGGATATGGGGAGAACGGGGTACTGATTGGGGATGATCAGCCGTGACCACATTGAATGGCGGTGCCGGCTCGAAGGGCCGAATGGCCTACACCTCCTGCACCTATTGTCTATTGTCTATTTTTGGGCTGCTAGGGGGAAACGTGGAGGCGGGTGCAATTGCAACATTTCAAAGATACTGGGACACGTACATGGATAGCAAAGATTTGGAGGGATATCAGCAAGGAGCGGGCAAGAGTGGCCAGCTTGGTTGGGCAACATGGTGGAATTCACTCAAATGACCTGTTTGTGTGTCATACAAGCTCTATGAATCTATGACTTCAAATGGTCAACGCATCCACTCAGGAGCTGAAGAGGGCCATCCCTCCTGCACACATAGCCAACAGGGAACTGATGGCGGTGCCGGCTCGAATGGCCGAATGGCCTACTCCTCCTGCACCTATTGTCTATTGTCTATTGTGGCAAATAATAGACACAGAATGCTGGAGTAACTCAGCGGGACAGGCAGCATCTCCGTAGAGAAGGGAAAATATTTCCACGTTGACACACAATAGCTTGCGCCATCTGAAGAGTTAATTCATTCCAGGGCGTTCAGGCGTACCGAAATCGCAGGCCGAGAAAGTAAATGCAGTGGATAAACACGAGAGATAAAATTGCTTTATCAATTTTTCCACCTGACAAATTGATTTGCAAAGTCAGCATATATCCAGATGCCAGCTTTTCATTCTCTGCACACTGACACCTCGCTCTCTCATTCAGACATTGACTGGGGGACGAGATAATCACATTCTAGGCCTCAATTGGAAGCCTTTAATTTATTTGTAGCATCCAACCCCCCCCCCCCCACACACACACACACGGACACACGCACGCACACAGTACAGGGTTGTCCAAACAGTGCAGGGGCTGGAGTCATTGCTAGGAAGAGGGATTTGTCTCGTACAGTCAGTGTTGAAGGAGAAACAACACTACAGGAGACGGGAGTTTCATCGATCAGAGTTCCCCCCCCCCCCCCCCCAGTCTCCGCTTTGGTTCACGTAATTTATTAACCCCGCCTGACACAGGGGGGAAGAATTACAATGTCACGCACAGCAGAGGTTAATTAAAAAATGAGAGACTTCCTGCAAACATGTGGGGCGGGTGGGGGGGGTGGGGGGGGAAGTGTCGCATCCCCGGAGCCAGGCTAGGCTTCGTCTCGGCCCAACACATGGTAGAAACATAGAAACATAGACAAAAGGTGCAGGAGTAGGCCATTCGGCCCTTCGAGCCAGCACCGCCATTCAATGTGATCATGGCAGAACAAAACATAGAAACATAGACAATAGGTGCAGGAGGAGGCCATTCGGCCCCTCGAGCCAGCACCGCCATTCAATGTGATCATGGCAGAACAAAACATAGAAACATAGACAATAGGTGCAGGAGGAGGCCATTCGGCCCTTCGAGCCAGCACCGCCATTCAATATGATCGTGGCTGATCATCCACAATCAGTACCCCGTTCCTGCCTTCTCCCTTACATATCCATTGCCACAGACGGCTGTGGAGGCCAAGTCAGTGGATATTTTTAAAGCTGAGAAAGACAGATTCTTGATTAGTGCGGGTGATAAGGGTTATGGGGAGAAGGCAGGAGAATGGGGTTAGGAGGGAGAGATATAAACATAGAATCATAGACAATAGGTGCAGGAGTAGGCCATTCGGCCCTTCGATCCTGCACCGCCATTCAATATGATCATGGCTGATCATCCAACTCAGTATCCCGTACCTGCCTTCTCTCCATATCCCCGATCCCCTTAGCCACAAGGGCCACATCTAACTCCCTCTTAAATATAGCCAACGAACTGGCTTCAACTACCCTCTGTGGCAGAGAGTTCCAGAGACCCACCACCCTCTGTGTGAAAAAAGTCCTTCTCATCTCGGTCCTAAAGGATTTCCCCCTTATCCTTAAGCTGTGACCCCTTGTCCTGGACCTCCCCAACATCGGGAACAATCTTCCTGCATCTAGCCTGTCCAACCCCTTAAGAATTTTGTACGTTTCTATAAGATCCCCCCTCAATCTCCTAAGTTCTAGAGAGTATAAACCGAGTCTATGCAGTCTTTGTTCATAAGACAGTCCTGACATCCCAGGAATCAGTCTGGTGAACCTTCTCTGCACTCCCACTATGGCAATAATGTCCTTCCTCAGATTTGGAGGCCTTCTCTCCATACCCCCTGATCCCTTTAGCCACAAGGGCCACATCCAACTCCCTCTTAAATATAGCCAATGAACTGGCCTCAACTACTTTCTGTGGCAGAGAATTCCATAGATTCACCACTCTCTGTGTGAATTTTTTTTTTCTCATCTCGGCCCGAAAAGACTTCCCCCTTATCCTTAAACTGTGTGACCCCTTGTCCTGGACTTCCCCAACATCGGGAATGTAGCTGACAACATCAGTCCTATCTGGGATGTCATCGGCTGCCTCTTCAGGTGGGGATTGAGCGCGTTGCCGGCTCACCAGACGTCTTCCCGGAGCCTAAACCCTGTCGTGACGAGCCCTTGTTCACATCAACGGGCTTGGTTGGACGGGTATGACAGAGGGTGGTGAATCTGTGGAGGACAAGTCAGCGGATATTTTTGAGGCAGAGATTGACATTGCAATGGGTGTCAGGTGCGAGGATGTTTCCACTAGTGGGAGAGTCTAGGACCAGAGGTCGCAGCCTCAGAATTAAAGGACGTTCTTTTAGGAAGGAGACGAGGAGGAATTTCTTTAGTCAGCGGGTGGTGAATCTGTGGAATTCTTTGCCACAGAAGGCTATGCAAGCCAAGTCAGTAAATATATTTAAGGCAGAGAGATAGATAGATTCTTGATTGGTACGGGTGTCAGGGGTTATGGGGAGAAGGCAGGAGAATGGGGTTGGGAGGGAGAGTTAGATCAGCCATGATTGAAAGGTGGAGTAGACTTGATGGGCCGAATGGCCTAATTCTACTCCTATCATTTATGAACTTCTGAGCCATGGCTGCATCTTAACAACATGGGGAGGAGCGAATCATGCCTTAGTTTTGTTTAGATAGACGCAAAAATGCTGGAGTAACTCAACGACTCAGGCAGGATCTCAGGGTGGAAGGAATGGGTGATGTTTCGGGTCGAGACCCTTCTTTATTTTGGAGGCGGCGCGACTGACGTTTGCAGCGGCCTCTGCAGTCCGTCTGTCCAAAACGTTTAAATCTCTTCCCTGTACGGGGGACCCGACCTTTTCCCTGTCGGGTCTCCATTGTCGTTGGGGCCTAGCACCGTGGAGAGGCCTCCAGCCGGAACGAACTGGGGGCTCCAGTCGCGGACTCACCATCGTGGAGGTGGCGGGCTTTGGAGCGTGGGGAGCTGTGGTGGCGCGCGGCTGCGGTCCGACTTAGGAGCTTCGGAGGCTCCAGCCGCAGGTCCGGTGGACGGTGACATCGGGAGCTCGCGGGTCCCTGGTGGGAGACCGCTTTTCGGGGCTCCCATAGAAACATAGAAACATAGACAATAGATGCAGGAGTAGGCCATTCGGCCCTTCGAGCCTGCACCGCCATTCAATATGATCATGGCTGATCATCCAACTCAGTATCCCGTACCTGCCTTCTCTCCATACCCCCTGATCCCTTTAGCCACAAGGGCCACATCTAACGCCCTCTTAAATATAGCCAATGAACTGGCCTCAACTACCCTCTGTGGCAGAGAATTCCAGAGACCCACCACTCTCTGTTTTCCTCATCTCGGTCCTAAAGGAATTCCCCCTTATCCTTGGACTGTGACCCCTTGTTCTGGACTCCCCCAACATCGGGAACAATCTTCCAGCATCTAGCTTGTCCGACCCCTGAAGAACCCCTCCCGCAGCGGCACCTTCTCCCGCCCGAATTGCGGGGCTGAAAACGACCTGGAGCGGGGCCTGACATCGCCCGGCGTGGCTTTAACGGCCGCGGGACTTGCCAGCGCCCCTCCGGGGGCTCCAACATCAAGACCCGGAGAGCGGCCTTACATCGACCGGCGCGGGCTTTAATGGCTACGGGGCTTGCTAGCACCCGCCGGGGGCTTTAGCATCGGGAGAAGAATGGAGAACAGAGGAGGAGATTCACTGTGATGGATGTTTGTGTAGATTGTGTTAATTGGGTGTCTTGGTTTTTTCTCGTTGTATGACTGTAGAAACCAAATTTGGTTTGAACTTCAATTTGAGGTTCAAATGACAATAAACAGTTTTGTAATTGGAATTGTAATTCAGACTGAGAGTCAGGGGACACGTGAGACCTGGTTAAGGAATCATGAATGGGTTCAGTGGTTCTTCATGGAGTCATACATAGAGTCACACAGTGTGGAAACAGGCCCTCCAGCCCAACTTTGTCCACACCGGCCAACATGTCCCATCTACACTAGTCCCACCTGCCAACGTTTGGCCCATATCCCGCTAAACCTGTCTTATCCATGTACCTGTCGAAATGTTGCTTAAACGTTATGATAGTCCCAGCCTCAACTACCTCCTCTGGCAGCTCGTTCCATACACCCACCAGACTTTGTGTGAAAAAGTTCCCATTAAATCTTTCCCCCCCTCACCTTAAACCTATGTCCTCTGGTCCGCGATTCCCCTACTCTGGGCAAGAGACTCTGTGCGTCTACCCGATCAATTCCTCTCATGATTTTGTACACCTCTATAAGATCACCCTTCGTCCTCCTGCGCTCCAAGGAATAGAGACCCGGACTGCTCAATCTCTCCCTATAGCTCAGGCGCTCGAGCCGTGACAACATTGGCAGGATCGACACTATGAATGGTGAGGAGTCTGGGGCATGTCGCAGAGCAGAGGGATCTAGGTACATCGTTTCATAAACGTTGATAGTGTGGTCAAAAAGGCTTTCCTCCACATTGGCCTTCATCAGCCAGAGTGTTGGGTCTCGAGGTCGGGAGGTCACGTTGCAGTTGTGTATCATGTGGTCTTGGATGGAGCAGTTCTCAAAACCGAAGACCGACACAAAATGCTGGAGTAACTCAGTGGGTCAGGCAGCATCTCTGGAGATGATTTGCGTGCAATCCAGTCAAAGACAAGACTACACATGATTCTAATCAAGAAGGGTCTCGACCCGAAACGTCGCCTATCTCCTTCGCTCCTTAGATGCTGCTGCACCCGCTGAGTTTCTCCAGCTTTTTGCGTAACCCTCGATTCTCCAGCATCTGCAGTTCCTTCTTTAAAACATTCTAATCAAGTCATCCACAGTGCACACAGTCTTAGAATAAAGGGGAGGTCATTTAAGACTGAGGTGAAAAAAACCTTTTTCACCCAGAGGGTTGTGAATTTGTGGAATTCCCTGCCACAGAGGGCAGTGGAGGCCAAGTCACTGGATGGATTTAAGAGAGAGTTGGATAGAGCTCTAGGGGCTAGTGGAATCAAGGGATATGGGGAGAAGGCAGGCATGGGCTATTGATAGGGGACGATCAGCCATGATCACAATGAATGGCGGTGCAGGCTCGAAGGGCCGAATGGCCTCCTCCTGGACCTATTTTCTATGTTTCTATGTACAGATACAGGTTAACGAATACAACGTTCACTGCAAGAAAACTCTGACTAATGATAGTTCAGGTTCAAGTCATCAATGAGGAATCTGGAGGTGCGCGCTTTCACACTTCCATGCACAGTGCAATCAAGGATACTCCGAGGGTCACCAATGAGGTAGATAGTAGTTCAGGACCGCTCTCTGGTTGTGGTAGGATGGTTCAGTTACCTGATAACAGCTGGGAAGAAACTGTCTCTGAATCTGGAGGTGTGCGTTTTCACACTTCTGTACCTCTTGCCCGATGGGAGAGGGGAGAAGAGGGAGTGGCCGGGGTGAGACTGGCCCTTGAAGATGCTGCCGGCCTACCTTGCCGAGGCAGCGTGAGGTGTAGATGGAGTCGATGGAAGGGAGGTTGGTTTGTGTGACGGTCTGGGCTGCGTCCACAATTCGCTGCAGTTTCTTGCGGTCTTGGATGGAGCTGTTCCCGAACTTCCCGATAAAATGCTTTCCACGGCGCATCTGTAGACGTTGGTGAGAGTTGTCGGGGACATGCCGAACCTCCGAAGCCTTCTAAGGGAGCGGATGCATTGGTGTGCTTTCTTGGCCGTTGCTTCAGTATGGGTGGCCCCAGACAACTTGCTGGTCATTTTTACTCTGAGGAATTTGAATCGATCAACAGTCTCCACTTCGGTGCCATCAATACAGACTGGGGTTGTGTGTCACTGCTTCACTTTCTGAAGTCGATCATTAATGGGCCTGTCCCACTTACGCGATTTTCTTCGTCGACTTGCCGGCACCCGTCATAGCCGCAGCAGGTCTCCGAAAATTTTCAACACGTTGAAAAATCCAGCGGCGACCAGAACAAGGTACCACTGTTTGGGCGACTACTCATAGAAACATAGAAACATAGAAAAATAGGTGCAGGATTAAAGGCCATTCGGCCCTTCGAGCCTGCACAGCCATTCAATATGATCATGGCTGATCATCCAACTCAGTATCCTGTACCTGCCTTCTCTCCATACCCTCTGATCCCTTTTAGCCACAAGAGCCACATCCAACTCATTCTTAAATATAGCCAATGAACTGGCCTCAACTACCCTCTGTGGCAGAGAGTTCCAGAGACCCACCACTCTCTGTGTGAAAAAAGTCCTTCTCATCTCGGTCCTAAAGGATTTCCCCCGTATCCTTAAGCTGCGACCCCTTGTCCTGGACTTCCCCAACATTGGGAACAATCTTCCTGCATCTAGCCTGTCCAACCCCTTAAGAATTTTGTAAGTTTCTATAAGACCCCCCTCAATCTTCTAAATTCCAGCGAGTACAAGCCGAGTCTATCCAGTCTTTCTTCATATGGAAGTCCTGACGTTCCAGGAATCAGTCTGGTGAACCTTCTCTGTACTCCCTCTATGGCAATAATGTCCTTCCTCAGATTTGGAGACCAGAACTGTACGCAATACTCCAGGTGTGGTCTCACTAAGACCCTGTACAACTAAAGTAGAACCTCCCTGCTCCTATACTCAAATCCTTGACCTCCCCAACATCGGGAACAATCTTCCTGCATCTAGCCTGTCCAACCCCTTAAGAATTTTGTAAGTTTCTATAAAATCCCCTCTCAATCTCCTAAACTCACGACCGTACAGGCTTCACCCCGCGACATGTCGCCTGTATGGTCGTGAGTCGTCTCCTCAGTCGCCCAAAGAGTCGTAGCGTCTTTCTGATCACCGCTGGATTTTCAACATGTTGAAAAATTTCGGCGACCTCTGACGGGTGCTGGCAGTCGGCAAAACAGTCGTGCCTGTCCCACTTAGGAAACCTGAACGGAAACCTCTGGAGACTTTGCGCCCCAACCCAAAGTTTCCCTGCGGTGGGTTCCCGGAGGTTTTTGTCAGTCTCCCTAGTGGTCGAAAGTGGTTTCCATTTAAAAAATCAGTAATTTTTTAGTCGAAGCCGGTTGCGATGCTAGTTGAAGGTGGTTGCCAGAGGACAAAAACCTCCGGGAACCGCACGGAAACCTTGGGTGGGGCGTAAAGTCTCCAGAGGTTTCCGTTCAGGTTTCCTAAGTGGGACAGGGGGCATTAGTGCGACAGGCCCATATCGCTTCTATCTTGCAGACATTGAGAGAAAGGTTGTTGTCTCGATGCCAGGACGTGAGGTTCTCAATCCCCTTCCTGTACGCCATCTCGTCATTATTGATGTCAAAACTGACTCTTATCCTGCCTGCATATCCCTCCATTCCCAAACCTCCATCACTTCCCAACTTCTATACTCAATACTCTGACTGATCAAGGCCAAAGTGCCAAAAGCCTCTTTGACCACCTTATCTACCTGCAACTCGGCCTTCAAGGGACCATGCACCTGCACTCCGAGATCCCTCTGCTCCACAACTCTCCCCAGTAGCCTGACCGTTCACTCTCTATGTCCTGCCCACGTTAGACTTCCCAAATTATTTATCTGTATTAAATTCCATCAACCATTCCTCAGCCCTCCTGCCCAACCGATCCAGACCCTGCTGCAATTTTTGACAACCATCTTGGCAATCTGCAAAACCGCCCACTTTTGTATCGTCTGCAAACGGGCTAATCTTCCCCTGTAGCTTCTCATCCAAATCTAGTTCACCCTTTGAATTCCTGACCCCCTCGCTGCACCCCCTGCCCCCCCCCCCCCCCCCCCCCCCCACCTTCTCCCGCCCAATTATCAGGCAACTCAACCATCCTATCCTCTCAAGAACTATAGACCAGTCCTGAACTACCTGGAGTATTGCGTACAGTTCTGGTCTCCAAATCTGAGGAAGGACATTATTGCCATAGAGGGAGTGCAGAGAAGGTTCACCAGACTGATTCCTGGGATGTCAGGACTGTCTTATGAACAAAGATTGCATAGACTCGGTTTATACTCTCTAGAATTTAGGAGATTGAGAGGGGATCTTATAGAAACTTACAAAATTCTTAAGGGGTTGGACAGGCTAGATGCAGGAAGATTGTTCCCAATGTTGGGGAGGTCCAGGACAAGGGGTCACAGCTTAAGGATAAGGGGTAAATCCTTTAGGACCGAGATGAGAAGGACTTTTTTCACACAGAGAGTGGTGGGTCTCTGGAACTCTCTGCCACAGAGGGTAGTTGAGGCCAGTTCATTGGCTATATTTAAGAGGGAGTTAGATGTGGCCCTTGTGGCTAAGGGGATCAGAGGGTATGGAGAGAAGGCAGGTACGGGATACTGAGTTGGATGATCAGCCATGATCATATTGAATGGCGGTGCAGGCTGGAAGGGCCGAATGGCCTACTCCTGCACCTAATTTCTATGTTTCTATGTTTCTACCATCCACCTCTGACTATTTTTGATCGGACTTTACCAGGTGTAGTCTTGCACTAAACATAATTTGCATTATTCCCTTTATCCTGTATCTGTACACTGTGGACGGCTCGATTGTAATCATGTATTGTCTTTCCGCTGACTGGTTAGCTCGCAACAAAAGCTTTTCACTGTACCTCGGTACGTGTGACAATGCATTCATGTTCATATGTGATCGGAGCAGAATTAGGCCATTCGGCCCATCAAGTCTACTCCGCCATTCAATCGTGGCTGATCTGTCTCTCCATCCCAACTCCAGTCTCCTGCCTTTTTAAAAAAAAAAAAATTATTAAGGTTTATTTAAATAGGGACAGATACAAAAACATAAATAGACTTGAAACAGTCATCCGATCATCCGATCATCATAGTGTCTTTAGCCAAAACTAATTCGCAACACTTGTCCCTAGTAGGGCTTTTGGTTAAGATATGATAATATAGATTAACATTATTAAAAATAGGAAAATGGAAATGGAAATGAGATTAAAAAATGGAAAAGAGAAAAAGCCATCGAGAGAGAGCACAGTGTAAAAACTAAATATGAGGACAAGATTGTCGTTGAATTAGCCACAATTTTGTGTTTCCGTTGAATGTGAAATATGTAGGGATACATTTCAAGTGGTCAGGCAGTGAGTTCCATAATTGTATCGCCCCATAACCCCTGACGCCCGCACTCAATCAAGAATTGATCTATCTCCCCCTTAAAAATATCCGTTGACTTGGCCTCCACAGCCTTCTGTGGCAAAGAATTCCACAGATTCACCACCCTCTGAGTAAAGAAATTCCTCATCTCCATCCTAAAGGAACATCCTTTAAATCCGAGGCTGTGCCCTCTGGTCCGAGACTCTCCTGCTACTGGAAACATCCTCTCCACATCCATTCTATCCAGGCCTTTCACTATTCACAATAGATGAAACTAAACTAATTAATATCAGCAAAGGAAGGAGCTGCAAATGCTCAGAGTTCTCCGACCAGTATTGTGTGCAGTTTTGGTCCCTTAATCTGAGGAAGGACATTCTTGCTATTGAGGGAGTGCAGCGTTGGTTTACAAGGTTAATTCCCGGGATGGCGGGACTGTCGTATGCAGAGAGAATGGAGCAGCTGGGCTTGTACACTCTGGAGTTTAGAAGGATGAGAGGGGATTCTTATTCAAACATACGAGATTGTTAAGGGTTTGGACACGCTAGAGGCAGGAAACATGTTCCCGATGTTGGGGGAGTCCAGAACCAGGGGCCACACAGTTTAAGAATAAGGGGTAGGCCATTTAGAACGGAGACGAGGAAACACTTTTTCTCACAGAGAGTTGTGAGTCTGTGGAATTCTCTGCCTCAGAGGACGGTGGATAGGACTCTTAAAAATAGCGGAGTCAGGGGATATGGGGAGAAGGCAGGAACGGGGTACTGATTGGGGATGATCAGCCATGATCACATTGAATGGCGGTGCTGGCTCGAAGGGCCGAAGGGCCGAATGGCCTACTCCTGCACCTATTGTCTATTGTCTATTGTCTATTGTCTAAGACTCCTTGCACTCCCACCCCCCTGACACCAGTCTGAAGAAGGGTCTCGACCCGAAACGTCACCCATTCCTTCTCTCCAGAGGCGCTGCCTGTCCCCGCTGAGTTACTCCAGCATTCTGTTGTCTATCTTCTGTGTAAACCAGCACCTGCAGTTCCTCCCTGCGCACGGTTGTTTGTCGCACGCATTTCTCCACGTTGCATGCCGAGCAGTTATTGCGAACACTAGTTTGTGGCAGCGGAGGAGAAAAGGGGCTGAATTATGAATGAGACTTCAATATAGCGGAAAAAAAAAGCTGGGTTTCATTTTCAAAATTATTCGCTGAATATGCCCTTAAAGCAATTTTCTCCTTTATTGAAATGTCGAGACAGTTTTCTCAGCCAGAGTATTTCTTTCAAACTAATTGCAGCAGTGTTTAATAAAATGGTTACAGATCCACTTTAATCTCAACCTCCTGAATTATTAATCTGTCCGCCAACTCAGGCAGAATCCACTACCGTCATGAGTTCACAGAGCGGGGTGAGTCCATTCTCCCCATCAAGTCTATCCCTCCCCTCTATCCCGGCTGATCTATCATTATATATCATTGGACAAAGTCAGCATGGATTTACGAAAGGTAAATCATCTGCCGAAACTTATAGAATTTTTCGAGGATGTAACTAGTAGAGTGGATAAGGGAGAACCAGTGGATGTGTTATATCTGGACTTTCAGAAGGCTTTCGACAAGGTCCCACATAAGAGATTAGCATACAAACTTAAAGCACACGGTATTGGGGGTTCAGTATTGATGTGGATAGAGAACTGGCTGGCAGACAGGAAGCAAAGAGTAGGAGTAAACGGGTCCTTTTCACAATGACAGGCAGTGACTAGTGGGGTACCGCAAGGCTCAGTGCTGGGACCCCAGCTATTTACAATATATATTAATGATCTGGACGGGGGAATTGAATGCAACATCTCCAAGTTTGCGGATGACACGAAGCTGGGGGGCAGTGTTAGCTGTGAGGAGGATGCTAGGAGGCTGCAAGGTGACTTGGATAGGTAGGTGAGTGGGCAAATGTTTGGCAGATGCAGTATAATGTGGATAAATGTGAGGTTATCCACTTTGCTGGCAAAAACAGGAAAGTAGACTATTATCTGAATGGCGGCCAATTGGGAAAAGGGGAGATGCAACGAGACTTGGGTGTCATGGTACGCCAGTCATTGAAAGTAGGCATGCAGGTGCAGCAGGCAGTGAAGAAAGCGAATGGTATGTTAGCTTTCATAGCGAAAGGATTTGAGTATCGGAGCAGGGAGGTTCTACTGCAGTTGTACAGGGTCTTGGTGAGACCACACCTGGAGTATTGCGTACAGTTTTGGTCTTCAAATCTGAGGAAAGACATTCTTTCCGTAGAGGGAGTACAGAGAAGGTTCACCAGACTGATTCCTGGGATGGCAGGATTTCCATATGAAGAAAGACTGGATAGACTCGGCTTGTACTCGCTAGAATTTAGAAGATTGAGGGGGGATCTTATAGAAAGTTATAAAATTCTTAAGGGGTTGGACAGGCTAGATGCAGGAAGATTGTTCCCGATGTCGGGGAAGTCCAGAACAAGGGGTCACAGTTTAAGGATAAGGGGTAAGTCTTTTAAGACCGAGATGAGAAAAACATTTTTCACACACAGAGTGGAGAATCTCTGGAACTCTCTGCCACTGAAGGTAGTTGAGGCCAGTTCATTGGCTATATTTAAGAGGGAGTTAGATGTGACCCTTGTGGCTAAGGGGATCAGGGGGTATGGAGAGAAGGCAGGTATGGGATACTGAGTTGGATGATCAGCCATGATCATATTGAATGGCGGTGCAGGATCGAAGGGCCGAATGGCCTACTCCTGCACCTATTTTTCTATGATTCTATGTTTCTACCTCTCCTAACCCCATTCTCCTGCCTTCTCCCCATAACCCTTGACACCCGCACTAATCAAGAATCTATCTATCTCAGCTTTAAAAATATCCACTGACTTGGCCTCCACAGAATAGAATATAGAATGGAATAGTCTCTTTATTGTCATTGTAACATGAACCATGTACAACGAAATTTAGAAATGTCAGCCAGTCAGTGCAACATTCAAACATAAAAGCTAACGATACATACAAGGTAAAATATTAAAAAAAGATAAACAACTAAAATAAATATGAAATATAAAAACAGCCACGCATATACACCCAACCCTACATGCTTCTGTCGATTTCACAGTGTACCAACCACAGTCCCTTAGTCCCCGCGTTCCTTGGCGGCTACATTTAGTGCCTTTATAGCAGTGGGGTCAAAACTGTTTTTAAGTCTGTTTGTCCTTGTCCTTGTAGATCTGTACCGTCTGCCTGACGGCAACAGTTCAAACAGGGAGTGTCCGGGGTGGGAAATGTCCTTTATAATACTCTGGGATTTTTTGATGCAGCGGGAACTGTGTAAGTCCTCCAAGGTAAGGAGAGGGCAGCCGACAATCCTCTGGGCCAATGTTGTCAATGGCCCTCTGGAGCGCTTTCCTCTGAGCCGCTGTGCAGCTGGTGTACCACACGCATACACGGTATGTTAGGATGCCCTCAATGGAGCACCGATAAAAGGACAGCAGCAGTCTCTGTGTGATGTTGTTCCTCCCGAGCACAGCCGTCTGTGACGATGAATTCCACAGACAATTCATCGTACCATGTACACTGCAGTTGTACAGGGTTTTGGTGAGGCCACACCTGGAGTATTGCGTACAGTTTTGGTCTCCAAATCTGAGGAAAGACATCCTTGCCATAGAGGGGGTACAGAGACGATTCACCAGACTGATTCCTGGGATGTCAGGACTTTCATATGAAGAAAGACTGGATAGACTCGGCTTGTACTCGCTGGAATTTAGAAGATTGAGGGGGGATCTTATAGAAACTTACAAAATTCTTAAGGGGTTGGACAAGCTAGATGCAGGAAGATTGTTCCCGATGTTGGGGGAGTCCAGAACAAGGGGTCACAGTCTAAGGATAAGGGGGAATTCCTTTAGGACCAAGATGAGGAAAACATTTTTCACACACAGAGTGGTGAGTCTCTGGAATTTCATTTCGGAGTCACGTGAGTGACTTCGTGAAGAGCCCGCCGGCACGCATGCGCGACATATCGTCGCAACGCATTGCTGCCGACAGCTGGCGGTGGGGCGCGCTCCTCGCCAGCCCTTCAAAAAGGAGCCGCTTAGGTAAGTTAAACTCACCTTAAGTTGGTTGGCCCTTGCTGTCGGTTTTGTCTTTCAGCAAGGGTGCGGATTGGAGTGTTCAGAATGTCTGGACGAAGAAGTCGTGGCCCGGCGCCCTCATCGTTTCCACCTGGGGCCGGGAAGAAGGCGGGGAAGTCATTGCCGTCTGCTGCTGCAGGTCGGGACCCGCTGAGTTGCCACAGCTCCGAGGAGGAGTGCGTGGAGGAGGACGTCGGGGTGCCTCCTGAAAGGGTGGACCCTGCCACAAGTTCGCCTTTGGCGACAACGGGGAAGGGGTTTCGTGCTGCGGCCCGACCCCCCTCCGCTAGCCCTTCATTAAAAGGCAGCAGAGGCGCCCGTAAGCCTAACCCGGTCCGGGCCAAGGCTCCACCAGCCGCCATGGAGCGGTCTGGTGCAACGGCGGGACCTGGGTCGTTAAGGTCTGCTACCCAACTCCCAACCCCCGCCGCCGGGACGGGGGGCTTGGGTACGGTCCCGCCTCGGTCGCCGAGTCCCCCATGGATGGGAGGACGAGACCATGCGTCGGCACCGTCCGAAATGCGGACAGCCGGCAAGCCTGTGCGGGCGTCGCTCCATGCTTCTGCTGGAGTCGACCCCAAGCCGTCAGGGCCCTTTGTGGCAACGGCTTCTACTCCTGCCAAGAAGAGGCGGTTGGACACCCTGCCCGCACGGGACTCGCACGGTTTCGCTGCGGCGGCCGAAAGCGATCCATTCCGGCACCGAGATCACTTCTCTGAGGTGCGGGCCGATGATAGGAGCCCCGGCATGTTTTCTGAGCCGGAGGACTCCGACCATCCGAGTGTTCAGGATGGGGGGCGTATTGACCGCATCGAGCGGCTGCTGGAGCTGGTACTCCATAATCAACAGCAGTACGCACCCACGGATATCGTCAGGCACAGGGCCGCCTCGCCGGTTTCCCTCATCAGCGAGCCACAAGGGGAAGAAGGGTTTGACCCCACCCCAACACCGTCGGAGCCACCGACAGCTGAGTTACTGGACGTGGCAGCCAAATTTGCTGCACCAATTACAACTGGACTTCCGCTCCAGCCAAAGCTGGCAGCAACAGTGGACTTTCTCACGAATCATCGGTTGCAGGAGGAAGTACTCTCACAGGCCACTCAGCGCCACAAGGCCCCGTCCAACTGTAATGCCCTCAACGTGCCACTGGTCAATACGCCCATATGGGGCAACATCGGCGTGGCTGTCCGCCATCAGGAGGTTACACTCCAGCGGATCCTCAAACTCCTCACGGCCGGTATTACCGCCTTTGCGCGGTCGGTCGATGGAACGGACCTGTCATTGGATCAGGAGGATGCGTTAGCACTATTATGTGCCACCCAACATGAAATCAACGATTTCCGGAAGAACAGCATCCGTCCGTCTATCAACCCAAAATTTGCAGGGTTGTGTAAGCCACCGCCGCCCCCACCGCCCCGACAACTCTTCGGGGAAGACCTTCCGAAGAGGGTCAAGGAGCTGGACGAGGTAGCCAAAACGGTGGGACTTATGCGATCTCAGATCGCCCCCAGACCGATGGTGCCAAAAGCTCCCCCTGCTCGACCGCGAGGTCCGGTCGCATCAGCATCAAGACCATATGCTACTACTCAGCACTACTACCAACAGGGCCAGCAGCAGCGGTCTTTTTTAGGGTCAGGCACACAGCGACCCCAGTGGAAGATGAAGCCATCTTATCGTCAGCCCAACCCAGCACCTCCTCGGCCACCCAAGTATGTCAGGGACCGCCGGTGACCATGGAGGTAAGGCGGTCTGGGTTTCTTTCCCCTGCCCCTTTAATTTCACATGTGGGAGGGCGACTCCGGTTCTTTGCTAAAGCTTGGGTATCAGTTACTTCGGATAAATTTGTGTTACAAAATGTTCGGGGTCATTCTATTGAATTTATTGACGGCAAAGTTCCTCCATCCCAGCATATGCCTAAACGGAAGTTTACGCTGTCTGCTGTTGAGCAGGCAGCAGGCACGGCTGAAATTTTTCGTTTGGAACAAAAAGGCGTGATAGAGAAAACTATTCACGAGCCCATTGAATTCGTCTCCAATATATTTACTAGACCAAAAAAGGATGGAGGTTGTCGGGTGATTATTGATTTGACCCAGTTGAATACCTTTGTAACATATACACATTTCAAAATGGACACTTTTGAGACAGCCAAATCACTGATTTCGCATGGTTGCTTTATGGCATGTATTGATTTAAAAGATGCATACTATTCAGTGTCCATCCGGAAACATCACCGGAAATTTTTGAAATTTGTCTGGATGGATCAGCTCTGGCAATATCGAGCCTTACCAAATGGGCTTACTACTGCCCCTAGGCTCTTTACTAAATTACTTAAACCTATTATGGCCAAATTACGCATAGAACATCATATTGTCATGGCTTATTTGGATGATATTCTGATTATTGGCAATACTCTGGAAGCAGCTGAAAGCGCTGTTTTAGCAACTGTTACTATATTTCAGCAACTGGGGTTTATAGTTCATCCAGAAAAATCGAAGTTTCACCCATCCCAGGTTATGGATTATTTGGGTTTCACGGTGGACTCTATTCAAATGAGGGCCACCATTCCATTTCACAAGGTGGAGGATGTCTCCCTTGCATGTCAGGATCTCGCATCCGCCAGTATACCATCTATTCGGCATACAGCTAAGATAATTGGGAAAATCGTAGCTTTATTTCCGGCAGCCCGGTTTGGGCCTTTACATTATCAAAACCTGCAAAGGGCCAAAATTATTGCGTTAAAAAAGAACGCTGGTCATTTTGACAGACCTATGGAGCTGCCTTCTGATGCTAAGGTTGAGCTCCAATGGTGGGTGTCCAATATTGGCAGGGCATTCAAACCCATTGTTGTGCCCAATCCGGTGGTATATTTGCAAACTGACGCAAGCTCTCTAGGCTGGGGAGCTGCGGACAGCTCTTCTAGTTGTGGAGGCAGGTGGGATCCCCTTGAAGCTAGCATGTTGCTAGTACAAGGGATTAACTATTTGGAGCTGCTTGCAGCATTTCACGGACTGCGGGCATATTGTGCTCATCTTAGTGGCACTCATGTCCGTCTCCAAATAGACAACACCACAGCGGTGGCATATTTAAACCATATGGGCGGTACCAGGTCAGTCTCTTGTGACAAATTGGCTAATACTATTTGGTGCTGGTGTATTAATCGAGATATTTGGATTTCAGCCACCTATTTGCCAGGTAGGCTTAATACTGTGGCAGACACCAGGTCACGCAAATTCAATGATAGTATTGAGTGGATGCTGCATCCTCAAATATTTGCCCAAATTACAGCCAAATTTGGCCAACCGGATATCGACCTTTTTGCGTCCCGGTTGAACCATCAGGTACCGACATATGTTTCATGGGAACCAGACCCTGGGGCATTAGCGATTGATGCATTCTCGCTAGACTGGGGGAAGTGGTTTTTCTATGCATTCCCCCCGTTTTGCCTCATCAGTCGGGTATTACAAAAAATCAGGATGGATTCTGCCAGAGGCATTCTTGTCATAACCGACTGGCCTACACAGCCTTGGTATCCGGTGGTCTCTGACATGATTAGTCAACCTTGGGTCCCTCTAGAGGGTTGCCCGCATGTGGTTTCTCACCCTGTCTCAGGGGAGTTACACCCCTGCCATGCCTATCTAAAATTACTGGCTTGCAGGTTCTGACCAGGCCATGGATGCAGTATGGCCTTACCACCCGGACCATGAACACCATTGGAGCATCCTGTCGAGAGTCAACCAGGCGGAGATATCTCTCCCACATCACCAAGTGGGAAGCCTACTGCAGTCGCTCTCATATCACCTATGACGATGTCTCCATAGCCGACGTCCTGGAATTCCTCGCGGGGTTGCACCATGATGAGCACTTGAGTTATAGTGCCATCAACAGCGCCAGGAGTGCGCTATCATTCTACCTCAACATCGAGGTTGGATCGAACAGGCTAGTGTCCAGGCTTATGCGGGGAATATTCAATCTCAATCCGCCTACACCACGCTACAACATCACCTGGGATGTCAGGGATGTGCTTACCCTGCTCAGGTCGTGGTCACCCATGGAAGGGTTACAGCTGGACCAACTCACTATGAAATTGGTGATGTTACTAGCGCTGACTTCAGCACAGCGGGTTCAGACGCTCCACAAACTACGTATTGACAGGATGACGTCGACCCCTGGAGAAGTAGTCTTTTTCATCGATGAGCTACTTAAGCAGCATAGACCTGGGTGCACAGGGCTGCAGCTGAAGTTCCCGGCATACCCTGCAGATGCTCGGCTATGTTTAGCCACTCACATCCGTTACTACATCAAGGTGACGAGGAGCATCAGAGGAATGGAGTTGTACCTGCTTGTCACTCACAAACGACCTCACCATCGAGTGACAGTCCAGACGATCTCCAGGTGGCTCCGGATCGTCCTGGCTAAGGCAGGTATTGACACTAATGTGTTTAAATCCCACTCCACCAGGGCTGCATCTACGTCGGCGGCGAGGGTCATGGAGGTACCCATGGACCATATCCTCGCCACAGCAGGATGGGCGAATGAAGCTGTGTTCCAGCGTTTCTATAATAAGCCTGTTGCTGCTCCCCTTCAGTTTGCAGAGGCCGTGCTGAACGCCGGGTGTGAACGTGGGGATGTCCCTGATTAAAAGGGCGTTATTTGTTGTATTATTAATAAATCTTCTTTTTGTTTCAGTATAACCTCGTTTCATCAACTTGTTTACTCCAATCCATCCTTGCTAGTGGTGTGTCCGCATGGACGTTGTCCAGGGCGTGTAATCACAGAAGCTTTGAAGTCTTCACGAAGTCACTCACGTGACTCCGAAATGAAATAGTAAGATTGAACGAGAACTTACCAAGTTTGAAGGTTGATCTTTATTTCATGAGGAGTTGCGGTGAGGGATTTCGTGCCCTCCGCTCCCAACCCTCGATCATCTTCAGCTGGTAATCAGAGTCTCTTTAAATCTTACTATGCCAAGTCATTTCTGTTGTTGTTTCTGTGATTCCACACCGCTGCTTTGAAGAATGTCGCGCATGCGTGCCGGCGGGCTCTTCACGAAATCCCTCACCGCAACTCCTCATGAAATAAAGATCAACCTTCAAACTTGGTAAGTTCTCGTTCAATCTTACTATTCTCTGCCACAGAAGGCAGAGGCCAGTTCATTGGCTATATTTAAGAGGGAGTTAGATGTGTCCATATAACCATATAACCATATAACAATTACAGCACGGAAACAGGCCTTCTCGGCCCTTCCAGTCCGTGCCGGCCATTTATTTTCCCCTAGTCCCATCTACCCGCACTCAGACCATACCCCTCCATTCCCTTCCCGTCCATATACCTATCCACTTTACTTTTAAATGTTAAAATCGATCCTGCCTCCACCACTTCTGCTGGAAGATCATTCCACACAGCCACCACTCTCTGAGTAAAGAAGTTCCTCCTCATCTTACCCCTAAACTTCTGGCCCTTGTGGCTAAAGGGATCAGGGGGTATGGAGAGAAGGCAGGTACGGGATACTGAGTTGGATGATCAGCCATGATCACATTGAATGGCGGTGCAGGCTCGAAGGGACGAATGGCCTACCCCTGCACCTATTGTCTATGATTCTATGTTGATATCTCTCCCTCCTAATCGCATTCTCCTGCCTTCTCCCCATAACCCTTGACGCCCGCACTAATCAAGAATCTATCTATCTCTGCTTTAAGAATATTCACTGACTTGGCCTCCACAGCCGTCTGTGGCGATGAATTCCACAGATTCAACACCCTCTGAATCAACACCCTCGTCCGCCCCGGGCCGCGGAGCTTGAACCGGCCCGTACGCGGGACTCACCGTCACCCGGCGCGGTCCCAACATCGAAGGCCTGGATCGCCTCAACGCAGAGGAAGAACAAGGAGGGAAGAGACAAGGACTTTAAGACTTTTGCCTTCCATCACAGTGAGGAGGTGCCTGGTGGACTCACTGTGGTGGATGGTTAAATTTGTGTTAAGTGTGTGTTTTGTTATTCTATTCTCTGTTATGACTGCAATGTTCGCAATTTCGTTCAGACTGAAAAGTCTGATTAACAATAAAGGATACTTTGACTTTGACTTAAAAGAAATTCCTCCTCATCTCCTTCCGAAATGTACGTTCTTATATAACCATATAACCATATAACAATTCCAGCACGGAAACAGGCCTTCTCGGCCCTGCCAGTCCGTGCCGACCATTTATTTTCCCCTAGTCCCATCTACCTTTAATTCTGAGGCTGTGGCCTCTGGTCCTAGACTCTCCCACCAGTGGAAACATCCTCTCAATCCGAGCCTTTCACTATTCTCGTCCAGGTTTGGCCTATAGAGACGCAGCGTGGAAACGGGCCCTTTGGCCCATCAGCGATCACCCCGTACGCCAGCGCTTTCTTACACACCAGGGACAATTTACAACTATTTTCACAGGAGCCTTGGGTTTACGAGCCTTGGATTAGTTAAGTTGATTGTCACGTGTACAGAGAGACAAGGGAACCATTTTGTTGCCTCAGCAGAAAGACAATACATGATTACAATCCAGCCGTCCACAGTGTACAGATACAGGATAGAGGGAATAACATTCAGTGTGAGACAAACTCCAATTAAAGATAGTCCGAGCGTCTTCTCACATGTTTCATCCCAGTTGTTATCAGGCAACTGAACCATCCTCCAACAACTAGAAGCAGTGCTGAACTACTATCTACCTCATTGGTGCCCCTCCAACTATCTTAGAAACATAGAAACATAGACAATAGGTACAGGAGTAGGCCATTCGGCCCTTCTAGCCTGCACCGCCATTCAATATGATCACGGCTGATCATCCAACTCAGTATCCTGTACCTGCCTTCCCTCCATACCCTCTGATCCCCTTTAGCCACAAGGGCCACATCTAACTCCCTCTTAAATATAGCCAATGAACTGGCCTCAACAACCCTCTGTGGCAGAGAGTTCCAGAGACCCACCACTCTCTTTGATCAGATGGAGTATTTGGTCTCCAAATTTGAGGAAGGACATTCTTGCTATTGAGGGAGTGCAGCATAGTTTGACCAGGTTAATTCCCGGGATGGCGGGACTGTCATATGTTGATAGAATGGAGCGGCTGGGCATGTATACTCTGGAATTTAGAGCGGAGATTTTCACCCAGTGTTGTGAATCTGCGGAATTCTCTGCCACAGAGGCCAATTCTCTGGATGCTTTCAAGAGAGAGTTGGATGGAGCTCTTAAAGATAGCGGAGTCAGGGGATATGGTGAGAAGGCAGGAACGGGGTACTGATTGTGGATGATCAGCCGTGATCACAGTGAATGGCGGTGCTGGCTCGATGGGATAGCAGCACATTTGGAAAGTGGTGAAATCATTGGACAAAGTCAGCATGGATTTACGAAAGGTAAATCATGTCTGACGAATCTTTTAGAATTTTTCGAGGATGTAACTAGTAGAGTGGATAAGGGAGAACCAGTGGATGTGTTATATCTGGACTTTCAGAAGGCTTTCAACAAGGTCCCACATAAGAGATTAGCATACAAACTTAAAGCAACAGTATTGGGGGTTCAGTATTGATGTGGATAGAGAACTGGCTGGCAGACAGGAAGCAAAGGGTAGGAGTAAACGGGTCATTTTCAAAATTGCAGGCAGTGACTAGTGGGGTACCGCAAGGCTCAGTGCTGGGACCCCAGCTATTTACAATATATATTAATGTTCTGGATGAGGGAATTGAAGGCAATATCTCCAAGTTTGCGGATGACACTAAGCTGGGGGACAGTGTTAGCTGTGAGGAGGATGCTAGGAGGCTGCAAGGTGACTTGGATAGGCTGGGTGAGTGGGCAAATGTTTGGCAGATGCAGTATAATGTGGATAAATGTGAGGTTATCCACTTTGGTGGCAAAAATAGGAAAACAGACTATTATCTAAATGGTGGCCAATTCAGGGAAAAGGGGAGATGCAGCGAGACCTGGGTGTCATGGTACACCAGTCTTTGAAAGTAGGCATGCAGGTACAGCAGGCAGTGAAGAAAGCCAATGGTATGTTAGCTTTCATAGCAAAAGGATTTGAGTATAGGAGCAGGGAGGTTCTACTGCAGTTGTACAGGGTCTTGGTGAGGCCACACCTGGAGTATTGCGTACAGTTTTGGTCTCCTAATCCGATGAAAGACATTCTTGCCATAGAGGGGGTACAGAGAAGATTCACCAAACTGATTCCTGGGATGTCAGGACTTTCATATGAAGAAAGACTGGATAGACTCGACTTGTACTCACTAGAATTTAGACGATTGAGGGGGGATCTTATAGAGACTTACAAAATTCTTAAAGGGTTGGACAGGCTAGACGCAGGAAGATTGTTCCCGATGTCGGGGAAGTCCAGAACAAGGGGGTCACAGTCTAAGGGTAAAGGGGGAAGTCTTTTAGGACCGAGATGAGAAAATCATTTTTCACAAAGAGAGTGGTGAATCTGTGGAATTTTCTGCCACAGAAGGTAGTTGAGGCCAGTTCATTGGCTATATTTAAGAGGGAGTTAGATGTGGCCCTTGTGGCTAAAGGGATCAGAGGGTATGGAGAGAAGGCAGGTACGGGATACTGAATTGGATGATCAGCCATGATCATTTTGAATGGCGGTGCAGGCTCGAAGGGCTGAATGGCCTCCTCCTGCACCTATTGTCTATGTTTCTATGTTTCTA